>ML817273.1:131875-155681 GCA_009831015.1 Picea engelmannii
TAGGAGTAAGCCTAGAAGGAAGAGGTTCCAGTCAAGGTGACAGTGTGGACTGTGAACCTAGGCATTGTGCCTCCAAGGACACACTAAGTGAGCTGGACTTTGCTCACGTTTGCAAGTGTGTATTAGGACGGCAACAGGAAGAAGGTAAGAATCTAGCTTCAGATAGCTCTTCTCGCACGAAATTCCATACGAAGCTCTTTGGTTTTGTTTCTTGGCATAGAGAAAGGCATTCTGAGGAAACCCAGAAGGAACTGGAGGACTGGAGAATATTGTCAATGCAATGAGGGAGTTTATAATGGATGAAGTTCTCCAGGAGTATGTTGGCGTCTTTGTGAAGGACCCTAGTCAAACTCATGGTAGGGACACAAAGGCCCTAGCTTTTATTTGAGTTATTCTGGTATAATTAGAGTATATTGCTGCTAGCTTGGAAAGGAAAGCCCTCAACTCAAAGAATTTGGGGTAATATCACCAGAGGCTAGAAAACAAGATGAAATACATTATCAAAAAGCTCAACAAACTCAAGACGAACTTCTTCCTCGCTTCGGCTCAATGAGCATGTTTCATTAATGCTCAGAAAGGTGGAGGCAAGAAGAACCCCAATCAAGCTTGAGGAGATCCTCCCTGAGGAAACTATTTGATGATTATGTCAAAAATGTTCATGTTGTTAGATATTACAGCTATGCTATGTCTTTTTGTTTCTCTCAATGTTTAGAACTCATGCTATTATCAGCTTTAGTTTGATGTTACTTCAGGTCCATTTTAATATGGATACTTCTTTGCATACTTGGAAAGGCCAAGGACAGCCTCACAGTCTGAGTCCTGAACTTAAATGGAAAAAGCTAGCTCTATAGGCACTAAACAGTTCTCCTCTAGGAGAGGTTTTTGTATTATTTTATATCATAAATAGAAATCTTATGCTTCCATACCAAAAAAGAAACAACATATGCCACTAGTAAGCCCAGTTGCAAAAACACTCAGGATTGAAAATTCATAAGCAGTCAGTGGAAACCTCCCAAGCCAGAGTCAGAACATGGGACCTAAAAATACAGAGTTGCATATAAGCCCTAAGCTTGACTGGCCAAATTAAAAAAACTAGATGCATGAAATAGGAAAAAGAAAGTCCAAATGAGCAGTCAGGCACCATTACAATTAGACTGAAAACTTCAGGCACCATGAAAATATTGTTTTCTATGACTGTTCCTGTTTCTGGGCTGGAAATTGTTTCTCGGGGAACAGTCTAACGGTATCTCTGGAAACCAGGGAATTGGAGACCATTTCTGGCATTTGAAGCTTGCCCTAGACAAGGTATTGACGAAAGAGAAAATGTAGTTCCGGCAGCAGAAAAATCCGCCTCTGTTGGATGTAAGCAGTGGGGAGATTCCAATCTTACAGCAGAACAAATGGCTGAAGGCAGTTCAAGAACGAGTAGCTCTGATAATGGACACAGCACTATGAAATTAGATACTCCACCAACTACAATGGATGCCTCCAAAGCATTGTCAGACACAGCCATTAGGTTTCTTTTACCAATTCATCTCAAGCAACAGAGAAGTTCCAAGGAACTTCTTCAGATTCGAACGTCAAGTTAAATATTGAGGACGGGCAAGCAGTGTACTGACCACAGGGATTTAGCCCCTCATTTAAGACAGCTTGTGAAGATGACAAACACTCGCTTGAGCTAGCGCTTGGCTCCAGCCATTGTAGGCATCAGCACAAAAAAGATTCTAACAAACAAGATTTGGATATAATAAGTGTAATAAGGGGACCAATACTAAGCTGGAACAAAGTTGACCGTCAACAACAGATGTATTACTGCTATAACTACATAACTACATTATTACCGCTATAAACTACTATTCTAACAAACAGGATTTAGATATAATAAGTGAAATAAGGGACCAATACTAAGCTGGAACACAGTTGACCGTCAACAACAGATGTATACCACCGGCCATACAAGCAAGATAACTACATTATTACCAATATAAACCACTATTCAAGCAAACCTGCTCCAAATGTCCAAACGTCTGAGAAATTGGAAGCAATGGACATGTTAGATATCATTATTTTTTATCTTTTTCATATTGTTGATACCCTTTAAAATGTATATTTTTGTGTATTGTATCTTCGTATATTAATTATTTTTATTTTTGTAATTGTTTATATATGGAGCAGTATACCTGGCACTCAAATAGCCCCATTTTTGGTGACCTCCCCGAAATCCAGTGAACCAGAACTTGCTGCAATTGGAATGATTGTCTTGTATCTCTGTATATTTACTGTTTTTTGTAATTGTATATATAAGGAGCAGCTGTGTTAACGGATCTGCCACCCCTGTGTGTAGGATCCACAGATCAGCCAGGATCCATCATAGAAGTGCATCCCCTGGAGAATGAAACGGATCCCACGGAAAATGAAAAAGAGCCTGAAATTTTGAAATGGATCCTGAAACTTCCAAAACCCTAAACTCCTAAATGCTAAAACCCTAAACACCATTCTTTGTCAATGTCTGATCTATCCTTATGTCAAGACCTGCTCTCAAGGTCTAATCTATCAAGGTTTGCTCTCCAGGTTTGATCTATCATTATGGTCAAGGTCTGCTGTCAATGTCTAATCTATCCTTATGCGCTACGTTCTTGCACACTTCACCCACACTGTTATTTAGTCTTGCCATAGCCTTAAAGGAAACCACTTTATTCACTGCTGATATGGACATGTGGATGTGGCTTACAAAAACGCTGGATGACTAATAGTGCTATGCATGAGAACTCTCTTTTTTAATTATAACCTATAGTTCTACTTTGTGATTCTTGAATGGTTTTGATTCTTGACCCCATTTTTTTATTTATTATAAAAATATTTTTATATTTTTCTGTACTTGCCATTTCCCTGCTGTATACAGAGCCTAGATTTTCAAAACTCTGGCGGATCCGTATCCATATACTGGTAACTTAGAGGAACAGTATACCTGGCACTCAAATCGCTCCATTTCTGGCAACCTCCCCGAAATCCAGCGAACCAGAAATTGCAGCAATTGCCATGATCCGTTGCTCCAATCACAATTTATCAATCTGTGTCAGTTCAGGGACTGCATAATACCTTTAGATTGCAGTTTACAGTTGCCGAGATGGCATATTTCGGGATTACAGTTTACAGTTTCTGAGATGGCAGATTTCGGGATTGCAGTTTACACTGTACAGTTGCTGAGATGGCATATTTCGAGGGTTCAGATTTTCACGGCCGAAATCAAGGCAAATTTCTGCCACAAAAGGCCACGGGAAGAGGGGCAGTGTGAGTGCCTCTTATCCTACACCGTATATGCATAGTGTATAGGTATGCAGTGTATACGTTTCTCATATGCAAAACCTTCTAGACTCTGTTTCCTGTATCTTTCCCATTACCTGTTTCCTATTTCTGGCAAAACCATCTGGACTCCATTTCCTGTATCATTTGAGTTTCCCATTTCTCGTAACTAATGTTTTCACAGGCGAGACAACTTTTGAAGGGTAGACCATTCATCACAAGCAGTCTCGTTCAGCTAAGCTGATGCAACAGGGGATTCTCTTCTATCAAATTACCCAGGACTTGCACCTGCCTCTAACCTCTTATTCGTGCCTCAAGAAGAATTGAACCTTGGCAAATGGCCTGACAACACCATTACAAGCAACACTGAACCACAACCCAATTTGCGCAATGGGAGGACGTTGAATATTATCTTCAACTATAATTGGAGAATTCCTAGGAGTTTTTTCTACACTGCATAGTTCTAAATCCAGAACAAAAAAACTTGGCTTCCTAATATGGACCACAAGAAGAACCCTCAATTGGCTTTCAATCTTCAACATAAAGCTGAGACTGGTGGGAAAAAAAACACCCAATAAAACGCTGATTTCTACCAATCGGGCAGCTGTAACTCAAAGTTCAAACTAAACTGAACGAAACAATACTTGAAGTCTCCTCCAACCCCCATACCCCAATCAAAAGCAGCAATTGCGGTTATTACAGCCGTGTGGTTGCATAACTAGATCCTAAGTAGTTAAAGCTCGAAATGAAGCATTGTATTTGCATTAATAAAAAAACACAATGATTGCACAAAAAATAGAGATTTGCCATAAAAATGTGATTGATGGAATTGGATGACTAAAAGAATTACCATGCAAAACGATGAAGGGAAGTGAAAAAGCAAGTGGAAGAAGAGCCACAGTGCAAAGCAGTGGCAACAATCGATAAGCCATGGCCATCTGCCTCCTCCTCTGGTTCGATCGAATCCGTTAGTATTTTGCAGTTTTGGATTATTGAGCAAACTCCCAACTAATCATGGGTTGGGAATAAATGACACAAAAGTAATCATAGTCTTTCTTTTGTAGCGCTGAAGAGGAATGGTAGGTGGGGTCCTGTAGGCATCACACGAGAAGGTTTCGTGGAGGGAGAAAGTTTCATGGAGGGTGGAAGAAGTAGATGATTTGGTGTATATTTTCAAACGGTTTGGATTTTTTAATTGTGTTACGTGTTTTATTATAAAAAAAATTGGATTATTAAGTAAGTTAGATACAATTTATGGAAATGGAATTTTGATAAATGGTAAAAAATTATTTATTCTTCATATTAATGATTATATAATTTTATACATTTGTCAAATTTTATAGAATTTGCATAAAATATTGATTTAATTAAAAAATATGTTGATCAAATTTTATAGAATTTTCATAAAATATTGATTTAATTAAAAAAATTAAATTAACATTTAAAATTCGTGAGATAAGGTAGTGGAATTTTATCTTTCACCTTCATTTTTATTTAAGAAATTTAAATAAGTTTATCTCTTCATAGATGTGTGGTTTACATGGGTCACTTTAGCCATCTTACAAATTTGTAAGAAGTGCTCTATGTTGACTTCCCCACTCGTGATAATAATTTTATGCATCTAATGTCTAATTTATGTTATTAATTTAATGGATATAAATTCAAAATGTTTGTAACATTGGGATTATGGGGATCATGGATCAATAGGAGTTTATTATAATCAAATTTATGTTATTAATTTAATAGATATAAATTCAAAATGTTTGTAATATTGGGATTATGGGGATTATGGATCAACAGGAGTTTATTATAATCATATAGACCAATCTTAACTCCCATCTTAACTCTGATTTTATAAGGGATTAAATCTTTGGAGGTGCAAACTCTTCCTCCTTAACCCATTTTAATATTCTTTTATCTTGGTTTAATTAGGTTAGTTTAATTTAATTTGAATGTGTGTGTGTGTGCGTGTTTCATTTAGCAAAAGGTTAGAGCTGACATATACAATTTTCATTTACTTAATTTTTTTTATTATTTAAGAGTGACACATGTCAGCTCCACGTTGAATTTAGGCACGAAATCACACATCGACCTAATACTGGGTTGTAGAATGTGTCTCTCGGTGCAACAAGCCCAAGTTCAATTATTTTGTTTGGCTCTATCTGAAAATCTTAAAGCTAATGAGGTTATTAGTTAGGGGTTGACCTTATCTAATGTATATATCCCCTTATCAACTATGTTAACTAAGAGATATGTATCGTGTGATTAATAGTTGAAGGCGTTAGATCAATCGATTATCATCGATGTTGTTGGGAATTTTGGTTAGTTACAAGTTGACAAGTGCACAATTTTAATCCCCCCGGATGAGGCACACTACTATATGTCGATGGGTTTACTAAGGATGCCATCCATGAATGTGGGAAGCATCCCTTGGGTTTTCCCATTAGGTTTTCATGAGGGAAAAAAACTACCAATTGATTAAGTTTAGTATGTTAGCTCAACAGGTTTGAACGCACTGTTTCAAGGTAGATTTCATCGTGAGGTCTCTGGTCCTAGTCCTATTGGTGTTTGAGTCTCCCTGAGTCTCGATGGGTTACTAGCTTTTACTATATGGTTGGCGTTAAGTTGCCTACATCCGAATATCCCCAAGAAGAGGGAGGGATCCCATGTGGTTTTCATTGTAAAAAAATATATCAAGTGACTAAATAAATACTTCAATAAATAAAGTATTTCAAGGCCCTTGCAATAGAGAATTAACTTCAAAATACGTTTTCATTTATTAAAGTTTAATAAGGAGATTGAGAGGATTGTCTTCTTTGCTTTGGTTTTTTTTCTATGAAAAAAATCTTTATCTTTGATATTTCTTAGAGGAAATCAAAATATGCATTGTCATAGCCTATCATGTCTAACATGTGTCTGGGATAACCTTATTACAATCTTCCTAAAGATTAAATCTAAAGGTTTCAAGAACTCAAAATTAAATACATCATAGTGCAAGGCGTTAGATCAATCGGTTATCACCAATGTTGTTGGGCATTTTGGTTAGTTGCAAGCTAGAAAGTGCACAATTTTAATCCCCTTGAGTGAGGCACACTACTATATGCCAATGAGTTTACTAAGGATGCCATCCATGGATGTGGGAAGCATCCCTTAGGTTTCCCCATAAGGTTTTCCTAAGGAACAAAAAAGCTACCAATTATTGATTAAGTTTATTGTATTAGCTCAATGTGTTTAAACGCACCATTTCAAGGTAGATTTCATTGTGAGGTCTTTGGTTCTAGTCCTATCAGTGTTTGAGTCTCGCTAAGTCCCAATGGGTTACTAGCTTTCATTATATGGCTAGCCTTAATTTGCCTACATCCAAATACCATCAAGAAGAGGGACGGATCCCATGTGGTTTTCATTGTAAAAAAAGACATCAAGTGACTAAAGAAATACTTCAATAAATAAGTATTTCAAAGCCTTTACAATAAAGAACTGACTTCAAAATACGTCTTCATTAATTAAAGGTTAATAAGGAGATGGAGAGGATTGACTTCTTTACTTTGGTTTTTTTTTCCTATGAAAAAAATCTTTATATTTGATATTTCTTAGAGGAAATCAAAATATGCATTGTCATAGCCTATCTTGTCTAACACATGTCCAGCGTAATCTTATTACAATCTTCCCAAAGATTTTATCTAAAGGTTTCATGAACTCAAAATTAAAGACATCATAACCCTGAAGTGCCATATGAACTATGTCCTACACAAACTTAATCAGTACTAAAAAGTCTTTGCAAAAAAAAATAGAAAAGAGAATAATTTGTGTCTAAGACAAGAGCTCCATTTGTGAACTCTTGTTCAATGATGATCCATTCCTGCAAGGACAAAGCATCTTTTGAGAGTCAATCCCCCTTTATGTTGAACCACCTATAAATATGACTAAAATAAATTGTTTCAAAAAAAAAAATTACCTCTAAAATTTATATCATTGTTGGATTCAAAACTAGATTACTAATTCTATTATGACCATTGGCTCAATCAATCAAGAGTTTTGAAGTCACCGGAGACTTGAAGCTTCCTAGTATTCCTTTCAGTTGTTGTTTTTATCAAAAGCCACATGGAAAACATCTCTACTCTGTTATTAATACCTTGCCTTGTTCCAAATTTTAAAGAAATATAAAGCAAATTATTTAAAAACAAAAGACAACTTGAGCCTCACATACCTGGTGTACCTTGGCATGCACCGTCAAAGTAACCCTGGGCTATGTGTGTGTGTGTGTGTGTGTGTGTGTGTGTGTGTGTGTGTGTGTGTGTGTGTGAGAGAGAGAGAGAGAGAGAGAGAGAGGTTTTAATAGTGTTATGGCAGCTTTTAGTACCTTTGGTTTCTAGTTTCCTCCATAAGCACTTTTAATATGATAAGCCGCTAAACTTGGGGTTGTTTCTTTTCCTTGAAATAAAGCTTTATTTTTGGCTAACCATAGGCCCCACATAATGAAGCATCGCAAAGCTTTGCGACGAATTATTTTGACACCAATTTTCAAAACAACTCTCCAAAGAGTCTTTATCCCATTGATTTTCACCACTAGTTAAGTGCATAATTTATCTCCACGCCAACTTTGTGAAAGGGCATAATACAAACACATGATTCACAGACTCATCCTCTACTGTACAGAAAACACACCATCTTGGAGCATTCCAATTTCTTTTTTTCCCATTGTCCCACGTTAGGATTTTATTCGCTAGGGCTAACCATAGAAAAGTTCTTGTTTAAGTGGGATATCAAGCAACCATACAATCTTCCACCACCATAGATTTTCACCTTCTTAGTCTTCAAACAGTTTTGCCTCATAACCAAGTTTTGTTGTATATGCTCCATAAGCTTTGGATTTTGTCCATTTTAATTTTTCATCTTGATCTGAGAGAGATATGGCATTGTGCATTAGATTAGAAACAAATTTATTTCATTCAACAACCTTTCTCCCTAGTAGATTCAACTCTTATGCAACTTTCCACCTTTGTAACCAACCTTCAACCAAACTTGAATTAATGTCTCTAAATTTATAAATACACAAGGCATGAAGATCCAACAATAATGATTCTAACATCTTAAAACTACCTCTACATTATATCCATGGGTCCTTTTCTGATTTTCTAGGCCACCCTCTTCCCACTAATAGAAAATATCTTACTAAATATTTACAAAAAATTGAAGCACCTTTACCTAAATTATTGTCCAATCTCATCCATCCTTCAATAGATTCTTCTTTCATATACTTCCATTTCATAATTTTACCCCACATACCTTCATTAAAGAACATTCTCCATAAACTTTTAGTTGCTAGGGCTTGTCCAAAAACATAGATGTACTTTAGCCCCTACCCCCCTACTTCTTTTAAGTTAGTTATCTTTGACCACTTTACCAAAGTTATACCTTCGATTTCCTTTTTCAAGTCCACATGAAACTTACTAAAACACTTTTTCCTTATTTTATCAGATATGCCCTTTGGGATATGTGTAATGGACAACCAATTAACTAGAATGCTCTCTAAAACATATTTAACCAACACTAATCTACCTCCATTAGAAAACCATCTGTGACACCAAACTATGTTCTTTGCTTCTATTTTTTTTACCAACCATAACCAATCTTCATATTTATAGCCATTATGCTTGAGATGGAAACCTAAATATTTAACTCCTTTGTCCAAAGGAGAATGACTCAAAGGAAATATCTCCAATAACTGAACAATCAACTCTTCATTTAAACAATGAGATAAAATTTGAGAGTTATGCATTCAATTACATACCTATTGCATTGCAATACACCCCTAGGATATTCTTTAGCTAAGTAATCTCCCTTAGAGAACCATGGCCAAACAACATTATGTCATCTACAAACTGTGAATCGGTGAGAACAAAAAAGTTTGATAGTATGATAACTTTGATGATCCCTTCTCTTTTTTCCTTTGAAATCAACTTGTTTAAACCCTCTACAATAAGTATAAATAAGAAAGGTGATAACAAGCATCATTGTCTTAGTCCCCAAGACGCCTAGAAGAAACCTGACGGAGAGCCATTTATCAATACTACAAAAGAGGTTGAGGGCAATCATCCAAGTATCCAATGCATAGTATGAAGACTCATCCCTCTCTACAATAGCACCAACCTTATGTATAACCAATTAATTTTATCATAAGCCTTTGCTAAATCCACTTTCAAAAACCACCACTAGCATCTTTCCTATTTTTATTGAGTGCAAATCTTCATGAGCTTACCCAATTGCATCATGGATTTTCCTATTGTACAAAAAACCAAACCTCTCTTTGGAGAAAAAATTTGACAACAATAGCATCAATCTATAAGGTATTATTTTTTAAATAATCTTATAAATCAAGTTACAAAGAGATATGGGTTTGTAGTCTTCAAAGGAATTGGGATCCTTCTTTTTAGGGATTAGTGCAATGAAAGTATAATTCAAAGCCCCCAATATTTTCCCAAAGGAGTTATATTCTTCTAACACTTGCATTATCTTCCCCCAACATCTCATAAAACCCCAAATAGAACTTTATAGACCATCCATTTGGTCTTGCGCTCCTGTCTTTCTTTAAGGTATGCAGTACAACCTTCAATTCTTCATTTAATTCCTCTGCTTCTAGTTCTTGATTAATTCTATAATCAATTATCCTTGGGAAAATCCTTATCACTTGCATAAAAATGCGCACATTCAAATTCTCCCTTTCCTTGAACAATTCTTTGAAGTGCTTCCTACCAACCTCTACTATTTCACTAAAATACTTTGTCTTAGAACCATCAACAATACCTATTTCCTAAATTGCATTGACACTCTTTCTAAATTTTGCAAAATTTTGAAAAAAATTGTGTTGATAGTCCCCTTTGCTAACCAAACAGTTCTACTTTTAAGTCTCCATTCCATTTTCCTTTTTTCAAGTGTCTTTTTATTCTTGCCTTCAAATCTTTTTGGAGAAATAAAATCTTCTTCTAAAAATAACCCATTAATATTTAGGTCAAACAAGCAAGCTATATCAGTTTCCACCTCCTTTGGAGCCTTCTAATTTTCAATAGCCTTTTTCTAAGCCCATCCCACTATGACCTTTTTCACTTGCCTAAGATTGTCGAAAAACTGCTTCATTGCTAAGTCCCCCAAGGAGTAGTCATATTTCTTATAGTTATAGTGCACAAGGCTCCTAAACTCATCTTCATTCAACCAATTCCAATTAAATTTAAAGGGGCAAGGGTTTTTTTGTCTTCTAATTCAATTTGAATCAAAATTGGCAAGTGGTTAGAGGATCCACCCCAACCTACCCAATATTTTATTCTTGATGATTCTTCAACCACTTCTTTTGCTACCATGAAGCAAACAACTCTTTTGGATACACCATCTTGACCTCATATCGAGTTTCTCCAAGTGGGAAATATCTAAACAAGCTCAACATCTACAAGCTTCAATTCTTCAAATATGTGAGAAAAGAGTCAACAAATGGGTCAGGTTTGGCTACCTCCCCCAAAAATTCCCTCATACTTAAAGTTAAGTTAAGGTCTCCACACATAACGAGATTGTCTCCTTGTAGTGAACCATGTGCTCTTAGCATCTCCCAATAAACTTTCCTATCACCATAAGGACCATACAAATTTGCAATCCTATACACTTTATCTAAGACTTTTTCTTTACATCATGGAATAATAGATGCATTTAGCATAGCAATAGAAATGGAATCAATACTAGAGCTCCAACCTGTACCCAAAACCCCTTGGCAAACCCTCAACATCTAAAGAGCTAAAGTTCCATCCTTTCAAGAATTTGGAGAGGAGCTCAATTGCTTTTGATCCCAGACACATGGTTTCTTGAAATAGAATTATATCAAGCTTATAAATTGTAAAGAAATTATGTAGGGCTAGCTGCTTCAGGGAAACCCCAACCCCCCTCACAATGAATGAAATTATCATCATTTGGAAACATGTTTATAGGCCTTCCCTACTCTAAGGACCCCACTAATTGTCAATTTCTTTCTTTCTTCTACATCTATAGAGGCTTTTGATTTGGCCATGGCTATGTGGGATTTCCTTCCTACCCCTAAATATTGTCTAATATCTAGAGCCAGTCCCCACTTAGTGTCACCTTTCTCCTCCACATATTGTTGTTTTCTAGGTATTAGGTTGTAGGATGACCTAGCTAGCAGCTTGGTCTTCTCAAATTTTGAGGCCTTTTGGGAGGCCTCCTTGGGATTAGGGATCCTAAGAGTACATGCTTCCAATCCCAAGGATAAATCAGAGGATTCTTTTATAGGGGAAAGGTTTCTAGGGCTATATGCCTCTAAACTTCCTTTGGGGCATTCTTTTTGTTGAATTTTCATTAATTACGTTAACGTTATATTTACCATAGCAATTTAAACTTCTTTTGCATGCTCATTTCTCCATAGGTGATGTTTCACCATCTCCACCCAACCATAGGCACCTACTCGTGCCACCCCTGAGCATAACATATACATCCTGGGAAACCCTTCCAAATTAATGAACCTAATATGTTCAGATCTGATTAAATATAAGATAAAGCCAAGTTTATCTTCTAAATCTACCGATGTATCCTTCTATAGCTCCAGTTTTGAGTCTTTTGAGATTTTTGGCTAAGAATGAAACCTGAAAACCTCTTCATTGTTTGGGGAAGTTTCTTGAACCAGATGCTCCAAAAATTCCACTTTGTCCCTTTTTACCCATGATTTTTCCATTCGTCGTGGTGGAGATTAGGGTTCTTCACAATCTTTCTACAAATGCCCCATGTCATGGCATCTTGTGCAATGGAAAGGCACTTTCTGGTAATCCAAATTCTACATGTATGACCTTACCCCTTGTAACACACCCACTACGACATAATAAAACTTTTGCTTTTCCTCAAGGGACAGAATCCCTGAAGTCCTACGGGGATCTAGCGCATGCTAGTTCTTCCCTGTTCACCTCCCTGTGATCGTGGGTTAGGACCACAGGCCAAACAAACCAGGCGCCTTTTTGTGTTTCGCGACTCAATGATACAAGTGAGTCCAATCTTAAAGGTAGAATGGCGAGGGGGCTCCGGATTGAAACCCTGGCCGTAGATCTGGGCACGCAGATTCTAGTCATCCAGATCTACCCGTCGCTGAACGAAAAAGCACTAGGTCCCTTTCTTTAGTCCCTATGTCGACAGGACCACATGCGCGCCTAAATGCAAGCGCCTTTCACAACTCGCGACCTCGCGAGTCGCGAGTCGAAGACCCTCGAATTTTCTTCACCAATCATCGATACCCGAGATCACGAAATGGGTATAGCTTCCTTCTGTCAGCGTCCTCTGCACATGATCGTCGGCTAGGCTAAACGCTAGCTCCTCTCACTATTCACCGCTTCGTGAGTTCAACGGTTGAACTCTCGTTCCTTCCTTATGCGATCCTCCGAGACTTGAAAGTCAGCGAAGGTTGACCTTCCTCTCGCATTGCTCGCAACTCGCCACTTCGCGAGTTGTAGCATCGAATCTTGGCACCTTCCCTTCACGAACCCCCGAGAAGTGATATTTAATTTTCCCTCTCGTGTTCTCGCTACTTGCGACTTCGCAAGTCCAAGGGTTGAGCTCTCATGCTCTTATCCCACGAATCCACGAGACACGAGAAGTCAACGGAGCGTTGACTCCCTTCTCCAGACGACGCGTGTCCACCCGTCAATCACGCGGGCCCCATCTATTTCGCTCCAGCTAATCTAACGACAGTTGTAACTCTTCCATGAGCATGCACTTCTCTTTCTTCTCTTTGGAAGATTTCTTAAGTATCAAAGGTCTCGACCTTTGCTTCTCCTCTGCGACCTTCGCAGCTATGGCTCCATGCACAAAACGACACTATCCCTCCCAGGCTTCACTACTCTGAAGCCGTGAAAGATTTCCTCGACCTCTGTGATATCCTACAGGGTCTGCGCATTTGACCAGGTGCTATCTGTCCTGAGCTTCGTCAACTATGAGGGACTTGGGAGCTTTGCGCTCTTTCTCCTGGGTTTGACTCTTAAAAGAGTCTTCAGCACATCTATTGCTCTCCTTCATCAAGTCTAGGACTTGAGGGGGTCTCGGTCTCTACTCGTGAAAACAAAGGAAAGGGGTTGAGGCATTTAACGTCCCCTCTTCTCCTTCCAAGCTAATGGCTGTGAGTGACCGCAAATATTTCGACGGGATCTCGCCCATCAAACGATACTTATCCCTACACAGCCATCTCGGGATTTCAAGAGGATCATTCCTCCTTGTGCAGGGTTACTAAGGCCTTGCGCCTTCACATCCTCTTTCCAGGTTCTTGATGGACTTTTCAAGGAGGGTATCTCTATGGGGAGGTTTACCCAGGGTACTATTTGAGGCAGATAAGTGTATCTCTCTCTCGAGAACCAGATGTGAAGTCTGAATTAGATCAATATGCATATAAATAGTGATTTATGAAAACATAAGTCATACGTAGTCTTTCCATTATAAACATGCAACTACCAGTACTGATCAAAACACCATACAGACATTCTTGCACTGAAATCATTCACAATTTCACAGCTTATGAGCATAAATATCATAATATACATATTTCAAGATGCCAGAGACAAAACACTTATCAGAAAAACACCAGAGGTGATGCAACTGCTGAGAGGGGTGCTCGTTTCCACCCAACCGTAGGCTCAACGACTCCCAACGGATTTACCACTACCCACCCCCGAGCTGAGACCACGATACCGCGAAACTACGTCTTTGTCTGCCAGTGACCGAGAACGAAGGTTACTCTCCTTCTTCTTTGCTATCACTCACTCTGCATATTTTTCCAGAGTTCTTCCTCCCTCGCGTCTGCCCGTGATCGCACACTCCTCCTGCCTTTTTTCTTTTGGTGAGGTTGCGTGTGGCACGATCTCCCTCACGGTGGTTAGGTGTGAGGACCCCACGGATGGGCGGTTTTACCCCCATCCCTCATTACGCATGAGGAGCCATCCACCTACCAACCTGCGAGTAATTAATTTCGGGCCAGCGAGCCGCTCTTGGTTCTCCGGGCCAGTGAAGACCAAATACAGTATTGGTTTTCGGTGGAAGTTAACGCCACCATTTCAGGTGCCTTCCACCACCTTTATCCAGCCATTGTGGTCTCTTTTTCAACATATTCCCCTCTCAGCAGTCCTGCAATATATATATTCATAATATTATTCACATTCATCGACCTTTTTCACAAGGTCTATTCACATCACACATTCACATTTTTGAGTTTGCCACAATACTTGCCCAGTATAGTTATTTTTACAGACTGGGGGAAATAGGGTGTTACAATTCCCTCCCCTTTAAAGGAACATCGTCCTTGATGTTCTATCTATCAACATGACCTGCATGTACAAATGTAAACAAAATCGGATATGCGTGTTTCATGGCATCCTCCATTTCCCATGTAGCCTCATCTGGGCCAAAATGTTTTCACTACACCTTGACTTGTGCAATGGTTCGGTTCCGGAGCGGGGTTTCCTTTCTATCCAGTATGCATTGGGGTTCTGGTAGAAATTCTCCCTTCGGTTCCACCTGAATCACAGACCAATCAATTATATGATTAACATCATGTACATATTTCTTCAATAATGAAACATGGAAAACATTATGTGCTTTGACTATGGGAGGAAGTGCTAGCCGATAGGCTACAGGTCCCACTCTATCTAGAACCTCAAAGGGTCCACAATACTAAGGTGCTAACTTGGCATAAGCTCCCATTTTCAGGGAACTCTTCCTGGGCCTAACTCTGAGATATACATGGTCTCCCGTTTTGAACTCTCTTGGAGTTCTCTTTTGGTCGGCATAACTTTTCTGTCAGTTTTGAGCGACCTTCAGATTTTGTTTTATCTAAGTCACTTGATGTTCCATTTCTTTTAACATGTCGGGTCCAAAAGATATCATGTTTACGGGATTACTCCAACTGACTGGAGTATTACACGGCCTACCATAGAGGACGTCAAAGGGACTCATCTTTAGGGATGCTTGGTAGCCGTTGTTGTAGGCGAATTCTACCAGTGGCAGGTAGTCTTCCCATTTCTTGGGTTGATGCATTACATGCATCCTTAACATGTATTCTAATATTTGATTCACTCTTTCTGTCTGTCCGTCGGTTTGAGGATGATAGGCAGTGCTAAACAACAATTTGGTCTCTAAACCAGTCATCAGTGATTTCCAAAAGTTAGAAGTAAATTTCGTGTCTTTGTCAGACACGATCTCTTTCGACATACCATGCAATCTGAATATCTCTTTCATGAATACCTGGGCGATATCTATTGCTTTGCAAGTTGATTTGACAAGGATGAAATGAGAAGACTTGCTCAATTTATCCACCACTACCATAATGGCATCGTTTTGTTTGGTTGAGGTTGGTAATCCAGTGATGAAATCCATGGAGATGGTTTCCCATTTCCATTATGGGATTGGTAAAGGTTGCAATAATCCTGCTAGGTGTCGATGTTCTACTTTAACCTATTGGCACTCTATGCATTTGGCTAAGTACTCGGCTATGTCTTTCTTCATTCCAGGCCAATAAAATTGTTTCCTAGTGGCAATGATCATTTTCTGGTATCCTGGATGACCAGAATAGGGTCTTTTATGTAGTTCATCCAGTATGAACCTCTTCAAGTCGTCACAATCTAGAATATAAAATCTATTTCTGTAAGTGAGCAGACCTCCTTCGGTCATCTGGTAGCCTTCATATTTGACTCCGGCGGGTTCTTCCTGCAGGTATAAGGTCACGGTCTGAACGAAGGGATCTATTTCTTGTGCATTTTTTATTCTTTCCTTGACATATATCTCACAGGTGCTCACCGCTGCCAGGTGAATTGTTTTCATGCTTCTACTAAGGGCATCGACAACCTTATTTTCTTTTCCTTTAATGTGTTTGATTTCGAAATCAAATTCACTAAGGAGGGCCATCCATCTAGCCTGTCTGGCGTTGAGATTTGGTTGATCAAACAGGTATCGCAATCCACAATGATATGTCATAAGTACAAATTTTCTTCCGAGGAGGTAATGCCTCCACATTTTCAAGGCATGCACTATGGCAGCTAGTTCTAGATCATGGGTCACATAGTTGACTTCATGCTCGTTCAATTTTCGAGATTCATAGCATATCACACTTCCTTTCTGCATAAGGACTCCTCCAAGCCCTACCTTACAGGCATCTATGCACATGAGGAAGTCAACTTCTGGGTCGACGATTTTCAGCATGGGTGCATGGGTCAGTAGATGTTTCAGGGTTTGAAATCTTTCTTCACATTTCTGTGTCCACGGGAATTTTGTCCCCTTCTTCTGGAGGGCAGTGATTGGACAACCAATCTTGGAGAATCCTTCTATAAATCTCATGTAATATCCTGCTAATCCCATAAAGGATCTGATATCCGAAACATCCTTTGGGGTAGGCCATTCCATGATAGACCTGATTTTGTCAGGGTCCACTGCTACCCCTTCTTTAGACAGAACATGACCCAAGTAATGTATTTGCTTCTGGAAGAAGTCACATTTGTTGAATTTAGCATAGAGTTGATTCTCTCTGAGTACTTGCAGCACAAGCTTAAGATGTTCTTCATGCTCTTCTCTATTCTTAGAGTAAATTAATATATCATCAATAAAAACTAGCACAAATTTATCTAGAAATTTACTGAGTACATTGTTCATCAAGCACATAAAAGTGGCAGGGGCATTGGTCAACCCAAATGGCACTACCACGAACTCATAGTGACCATACCTCGTCCGGAAGGCAATTTTATGGATGTCTTCACCCTTGATTCAGACTTGATGGTATCCCGATCTCAAGTCGATCTTTGAGAAAACAGATGCGCCTCCCAATTGATCGAACAGATCATCGATCCTGGGCAAGGGGTACTTTTTCTTTATGGTTACCTTATTGAGTTGTCTATAATCTATACACAGTCTAAGGGTACCGTCCTTCTTTTTCACAAACAGGACCGACGCTCCCCATGGAGACACGCTAGGTCGAATATAACCTTTATCCATCATTTCTTTTAATTGCAATTTGAGTTCAACTAACTCGGGTGTGCTCATCTGGTAGGGTGTCCTAGACACCAGCACCGCTCCCAGTGCGAGTTCTATCGAGAAGTCTATGTCTCTTCTCGGAGGTAGATCCGGTACCTCTTCCGGAAACACATCTCTATATTCCTTCAGGGTAGGATGATCTTCAAGGCTGGGTTTGTCACCTTCTATGGTTTTCGACACCTGTATTGCATATAGGGGACATCCCTTTCAACAATACTTTCTCATTTGCAGAGCTGATATTTGTCTCACCGAGACAGGTTTTCGAATCCCTTGAAGGGTCATCATTTTTCCTTCTTTGCTCACACATTCTAAGGTTTTATGGTAACAGTCCAATCTGGCTTTATGGGCGGCTAGCTAGTCCATACCAATCAACAGATCGTACGATCCGAGGGGTAATACTTTAAGGGTTGCTTGGGTGGGAAATTCACCCAACATCAAATGGCAGGCTGGTATGACCTCTGCTACCCTTCTTTTGGTGCCAGTGGCTAACTGTACCAACCATGGCTTGGTTTGTTTTTGTGGCTATAGTTTACACTTATCAACAACTTTAGGGGCTATATAACTCAAATTTGAACTAGGGTCAATCAAAATAGACACTAGATGGTTGGAGATCATACCTTCTATCTCCACCACTGAAGCTTGATGGTCAGCTTGGTTATTATCCAAGGTTGCATAAATCTGCGGCACACTCCTGGCCACATCATTGACTGTAGTATCTTCCTGGATGTTATAAATCCTCCGACTATTTTGTTGTTGGTGTGGACAGTCTCTCAGGAGATGTTCTTCTCCACAACCCCAACATTTCAAAGATTCTCTCTTTGGGTTATCAGTCTTCACTGATATGGGTCCAGAAGTTTTATTTCCGCTCAAAGAGGGAAAATTCTGTTGGTGCATACTCCGGGCTGGAAAGTTCATTCTTGGGTTCTTCTTATAGTTCTTAAATCCTGGGGATTTAATTCCCCTTTTCTGAAATCTTGAACTATTCTTCTGTTTCCATCCTTCGCGAGGTTCTGCTCGATGCCCAAATTGTTCATGACAATAGGTTGCCATTCGGATAGTGTCTTCTAGAGTCTTTGGCTCATCAAATTCAATTTTGTTCCGGTAGTCCTTGGGTAGCCCACTGATGAAGTGATACACCTTTGCCTTTTCTACTTTTATATAAGGCACATATCTCAGCAAGTCGAGGAATTTGTTGACATATTCCTCTATAGTGAGTTGCCCCAGTTTGAGTTCATAAAACTCTTTTGTCTTCTTGTCGAAATATTTTTCCGACAAATACTTCTTCCGGAAGTATTTCTCGAACTGTTTCCAGGACAGATCCTCTTCGCGAACCCCTTTCACATTCTTAAGATCTTCCCACCAAATGGAAGCCTTTCTGTTCAGATTGAAGGTGGCTACTTGGGCCTTCAAATTTTCTGAAAAATCATGGACTCTGAAATATTTCTTTAGTCCAAGCAGCGAGGCCTCTGCTTCCTCTCCCTTCTTTATCTCACCATCGAAGGAGGGTGGTTTGGCCTTTCTGAATTCCTCAAATTTATGACCCTTGGAAGCCTTTTGCTTCTTCTGTTTTCTTCGAGAATAGGAACTAGTTCTGCTGCTGGAAGAGTCTTCTGAATTGCCAGCTTCCTTCTCAGAGGAATCACTCGACACTGGTCCCTTACCTCTGGGGTGGACCTTTTTCGAGGTGCTCCTCTCAGTGTGGCCACTAACATGACCATGTTTCTGAGTTTCAGGTTCATGCTGCATTTGTCTTTGCAGATTGAATAAACTCTGCAGTAAAACTGCATTAATTTATGTCTACTTTTCTTGTTCTTTAATCATCCTTTCATTGTCGGCCTTGAAGCTTTGCAACTCAACCATGAGACTCCTCACAGTCTCAGCTAGGTCTAGAGGGGTCCCTATTGCCCTTCTTTTGTCATACTCTTCGTCTCTATTGTGGGAGCCCTCTCCCACCTCTTGATGAGTCACCATTCTTTGCGTCTGTAAATTCTCACGGGTGATCGCCCGCTTGGGTGCAAAAGACAAACGCTGGTTGTTAGTCAATAGTTAGATACATTTTTATAACCCGCGCAAAAATTCATAATTATTTCACATGCATACACAGTCGGGTTCTTATTTTCAAACTTTGATCTTTTGAATATAAAAGGGTTTAAGATAGAGGGTTACTCCTCTTAGGAGTGTTCTGAATGGAGCTTCTGCGCAACTCGTTCATGAGCCCAAGCAGGCCGAGTGTTGTAACCATGCTCTGATACCAATTTGTAATACACCCACTATGACATAATCAAACTTTCACTTTTCCTCAAGGGACAGAATCCCCGAAGTCCTACGGGGACCTAACGCAGGCTAGTTCTTCCCTATTCACCTCCCTGTGATCGTGGGTTAGGACCACAAGCCAAACAAACCAGGCGCCTTTTTGTGTTTCGCGACTCAGTGATACAAGTGAGTCCAATCTTACAGGTAGAATGGCGAGGGGGCTCCAGATTGAAACCCTGGCCGTAGATCTGGGCGCGTAGATTCTGGTTGTCTAGATCTACCCGCCGCTTAACGACAAAGCACTAGCTCCCTTTCTTTAGTCCCTATGTCGATAGGACCACATGCACGCCTAAATGCAAGCGCCTTTCACAACTCGCGACCTCGCGAGTCGTGAGTCGAAGGCCCTCGAATTTTCTTCACCAATCGTCGATACCCGAGATCACGAAATGGGTATAACTTCTTTCTGTTAGCGTCCTCTGCACATGACCACCGGATAGGCTAAACGTTAACTCCTCTCGCTATTCACCGCTTCGTGAGTTCAATGGTTGAGCTCTCTTTCCTTCCTTATGCGATCCTCCGAGACTTGAAAGTCAGTGAAGGTTGACCTTCCTCTTGCACTGCTCGCAACTCGCCACTTCGCGAGTTGTAGTGTCGAATCTTGACACCTTCCCTTCACGAACCCCCGAGAAGAGATATTTAATTTTCCCTCTCGCGTTCTCGCTACTCACGACTTCGCAAGTCCAAGGGTTGAGCTCTCATGCTCTTATCCCGCGAATCCCTAAGATGCAAGAAGTCAACAGAGCGTTGAATCCCTTCTCCAGGTGACGCGTGTCCACCCGTCAATCACGCGGGCCCCACCTTGAAGTTCTGCCATGTGTTCTCCTCGGATGGACGGTCTTGATCCTCTCGCGACTTTGCCACTCGCGACTTGGAGCACCTAACCTTTGGGCTCTTACCTTGCGAACCTTCGAGTTCACGAGCCACCTGTCCTCCTCGGATGGACGGTCCTGATCCTCTCGCGACTTCGCCACTCGTGACTTGGAGCACCCAACCTTTGGGCTCTTACCTTGTGAACCTTCGAGTTCGCGAGATCCCTGGATCTCTACCACCTATCCTCCTCGGATGGACGGTCCTGATCCTCTCGCGACTTTGCCACTCGCGACTTGGAGCACCCAACCTTTACCACCTTGCAACTCTGCAAGATCCAACAGTTATCGGTTGTTCACCACTTCTATCTCGAAGTGTCTTTGCCGTCTGTTTCTTCTCTCTTCTGCGCGCGTCTGGACGTACATTTTCGACGACCCAGATCTATTTCGCTCCAGCTAATCTAACGACAGTTGTAACACTTCCTTGAGCATGCACTTCTCTTTCTTCTCCTTGGAAGATTTCTTAAGTATCAAAGGTCTCGGCCTTTGCTTCTCCTCTGCGACCTTCGCAGCTATGGCTCCATGCACAAAACGACACTATCCCTCCCGGGCTTCACTACTCTGAAGCCGTGAAAGATTTCCTCGACCTCTGTGAATTCCTACAGGGTCTGCGCATCTGATCAGGTGCTATCTGTCCTGAGCTTTGTCAACTATGAGGGACTTCGTATCTTGGCGCTCTTTCTCCTAGGTTTGACTCTTAAAAGAGTCTTCAGCACATCTATTGCTCTCCTTAATCAAGTCTAGGACTTGAGGGTGTCTCGGTCTCTACTCGTGAAAACAAAGGAAAGGGGTTGAGGCATTTAACGCCCCCTCTTCTCCTTCCAAGCTAACGGTCGTGAGTGACCGCAGATCTTCCAACAGGATCTCGCTCGTCAAACGATACTTATCCCTACACAACCATCTCGGGATTTCAGGAGGATCGTTCCTCCTCGTGCAGGGTTACTAAGGCCTTGCGCCTTCACATCCTCTTTCCAGGTTCTTGATGGGCTTTTCAAGGAGGGTATCTCTATGGGGAGGTTTACCCAAGGTACTATTTGAGGTAGATAAGGGTATCTCTCTCTCGAGAACCAGACGTGAAGTCTGAATTAGATCAGTATGCATATAAATAGTGATTTATGAAAACATAAGTCATATGTAGTCTTTCCATTATAAACATGCAACTACTAGTACTGATCAAAACACCATACAAACATTCTTGTACCGAAATCATTCACAATTTCACAGCTTATGAGCATAAATGTCATAATATACATATTTTAAGATGCTAAAGACAAAACACTTATTAGAAAAACACCAGAGGTGATGCAACTGCTGAGAGGGGTGCTCGTTTCCACCCAACCGTAGGCTCAACGACTCCCAATGGATTTACCACTAGCCACCCCCGAGCTAAGACCACGATACTGCGAGACTACGTCTCTGTCTTCCAGTGACCGAGAAAGAAGGTTACTCTCCTTCTTCCCAGCTATCACTCACTCTGCATATTTTTCTAGAGTTCTTCCTCCCTTGCGTTTTCCCATGATCGCACACTCCTCCTGCCTTTTTCCTTTCCGGTGAGGTTGCGTGTGGCACGATCTCCCTCGCGGTGGTCAGGTGTCAGGACCCCACGGATGGGCATTTTTACCGCCATCGCTCATTACGCATGAGGAGCCATCCACCTACCAACCTGCGAGTAATTCATTTCGGGCCAGCGAGCCACTCTTGGTTCTCCGGGCCACTGAAGACCAAATACGGTATTGGTTTTCGGTGGAAGTTAATGCCACCATTCCAAGTGCCTTCCACCACCTTTATCCAGCCATCCTGGTCTCTTTTTCAGCATATTCCCCTCTCAGCAGTCCTGCAATATATATATATTCATAATATTATTCACATTCATCGACCTTTTTCACAAGGTCTATTCACATCACACATTCACATTTTTGAGTTTGCCACAATACTTCGCTAGTATAGTTATTTTTACAGACTGGGGAAAACAGGGTGTTACACCCCCCCACTCAATATCAATTTATGTGGGAAGGCCATATCTATTTTCCAATTCCAATAATATTTTTCCCGCGTGTTTATCTTCCTTTCCCTAAATTTTTTCCTTCAGAGCAATGAATTTTCCAATCGCATTTCCAATTTTCTCCAATTCCTTTAACCTCCAAAGAGTAATTGCAATATTGGATAACTCTTGGATGTGCATTGGGTTAGTCTGAGGATCAAAACTTGTATTCCACCTTTGTAGAACAAGACCAAAAGGGCCCCAAAGATAGTTCTAGCTCAAAATGAGTTCAACACCTTTTCATTTGTCAACTCCAAACATGACCATCCTTGGACCAATATGTGAAAAGTAAGGTTATAACCCAACACTTTAAACCATTCAACTTCCAACCATTTGCACATATTCTCACCTTTGACAAATTTTTCCATGAATCTTCCTACCAGTGCATGTCTCATCAAAACTTCCACATCCTCCATGCTGACATCTTTCCCCACTATCATTTTGAATATGACAACCCTAGATCTTATACATTTTTGTTTTTGTTTCCTATACACTAAAGTGAGACCCCTATTCTCCACTACATCCTCATCTCTAGAAAGAATAACTTCTCGCAAGGCTCTTTTATCCCTAGCAAACTCGAAACCTGACAGGCTTATCCAACCTGCAAACTTCCACTATTTAGATATTTCTCCTAGTGGTGCGCAAAGTTCCCACCCTCTTTCTCATTCAAATTTTGCATGGAAAGCCTAAAATGTCATAGTCACATGAAAGCTCTTTTCTAATACTATCCTTCAAATTGAATGATAGCCCTTTTCCATCGCTTAGACCTCCTTTCCTACCTCCACATGTCTCGCCTTTCCCCAAAAATGTATTTTATGGATCTTTGAAATTATCTACCTTGATATCCGTAGTGTAATGATAAACTTCTAGGAATTCCTCCCGTGACTGAAATATCAAATGATGACTTAACACCTCATTATCTTTATATTCCACTATATCTATATCTTCATCCATAAACATTTTTTTGAATGCCTTCACACTTTGACAAGAAATAAGACAATCCTTAGAACAAAGAATTATGCGAGAACCCTAGAATATTAACCATAGAACCCATCTCCCTTACTTCCTGACCTATTTGATTTGTTAGTTATAAGGAGATGAACGATTAATTTAAAATCAAACCTTTTAGAATTGAAATGTAACTCCCTAACCAATAAACAGGGCCTTTAAAATCCCATGAGAAAATATACATCATTGTACTATAATAAAATATTTACCTTGTCAATTGGGTTTA
>ML817274.1:0-29055 GCA_009831015.1 Picea engelmannii
TACCTTTGCATTCCCATTCATCCATATATGTTAATAATACAAGAATGTATTGAGAAAAAATTCAATTAATATGGCTTTGTTATATTTAATGTAATTTGGTTTAATATAAATCAGATATATAATAAATTAGGCCCACATAAAAGGTTAACATTCAATGTTAGGGATGGAAGGCGTAGAGGGATTATTCTTGATTTCATCTCAGAGGGTATTGGGAAAAAAAATTCCTATTGGTTATTTTTTGGCCATTTTCTAAAAATAATATTCGTCAATTTGGTTCAAAATTTGCCTATTTTTACATAAATATGATTAAATTGATAATATTCGCCAAAATTTTACAAGTTTTAATAGTAAAATATATGTTTTTTATTGAATATTCTCCTACATATCTATATGTATGATTTTGAAACCAAAATATTCACCTACAATACTATACATAGGTATGATATTTTAATCCTTAAAAAATACCACGAGATTCTCAAGGGAAATGCGGAAAAAACTTTCAAATGGTCATTGGGAGAAACTACAAATAACCAAGCAAAGGCTCTTGCTTTGTATCAAGGATTGAGGATCATTGACGATAGGAAATGAAGAATCTAATTATTAATGGGGACTTGGAATTAATCATTAAACTAATGAGTGAAGCCTTTCACTTGAGCAATGATGCTCTAATTAGAATAATCTCCTGGATCAAAAAAGAAGTCTTTGGGTTTGAGAGTGTCAAATTTCATCATGTCCTTGGGGATCTCAAATGGAAAGTTGATACATTATCCAATAAAGAAAATAAGTTGGATTGTGGTAAACTTAGGTTAAAAAATGGGGAAGCTTATTTCCCTATCCCCTTATTTGATGTTGTTAAGAGTTATGATAAACCATAGCATGTTGACCACTTGGCACATAATTTCATTTAGGGTGGACATATATCATAGCCAATGGTTGAGACATATACACAATGTAGTCCTCTCATAGATGCAACCTTCAATGCAAGTGTGAGATATTCAACCGCTTCGGCTCATTGTTTCTTATGCGGGTAGGATTATGGACTTGAAGCATGAGGAATTGATCTTTATCGTGGTTCTATGTCTTATCATTCTGGCGCAATTGGATTTGAATCAAGGTTCAACATTGCTCTCTAAATAGTCTATGTGGGATCCAAAATCCGTGTTTTGGTTAGTTGTTCAATATTTAATCTCTAGTTTGAGTGGAATTAGAGGATTTGAATTGGCTTCAAACTGGTGATGCACTTCAAACCAGTTCAATTCGACTAGATTTAGGGGAATTAGCAGTTTCTGTGATCTTTTGGTGATGGTGGTCTATGTGGTTTTTGTGGCCCTCCTTGTGGTCATGACCTTTTCAAACTCTATGGCCCCCAATCTACTCTCTTTAAGTTTGTAGGGTTTCTTTCGCTTTACCTAAGCACTAATGTTATTATCTAATCATATTTAGTGGCTTTAGTGATTTATGTGGCCCTCTTTGAGTTGATGGTTTGTCTAGTCCCTATGATTCTCATTGTGGCCATGGTTCTTGTGGCCCCTCAGTCAATTCAATACAAGTCCATGGGTTTGTTCTTGTTGTTATTTGTAGCATTGTAGAGGTACTTCCACATCAGTTTTATGTCTAACATGTAGAAGTCATCCTTAATGCCTCTCAGGACTTAGGAGATTAACTTTAATTAAGTGAATGTACTTTTGTAATTAATGGAGTTTAATTTAAGTCAAATGCCTAAATATTTGGCATTGGTGAGTTAAATTAAATCTTATCCATTAGATCTAAAGTGAAGGTGATATCTAATCTCATCCTTTGATCACTTTGGAGATCTAGGGTAAACTCAAGATTATAAAAGGTAGCCTATGTGAGAGGAGGAGACACACACAGAATGAGTGAGTGAGACCTCATTGATTGGGTGAAGAAGGACTTTCATCCAAGTGTGCAGGGGTAGGGTCTGAGGAAGGAGAAAAGGAGTAGCAACCATGTGTGATAGGATAGGTTATTTTGTTGCATTGTATCATTCCTTAGGTGGGACATTATCCCAGGATGGGAGCCCGTGATTTTAATTTAATAAAATCAACAAGGTATTGGTTTTCCCTTAGGGGTTTTTCCAGGGGTATTTTACCCAGAAATTGCATGTGTACTTTGTGTATGGTTTCTTTATTTGTGCTTCTACTATAATGTTTCATTAATGACTCATGTTTGATTTTATTCAATAATTAATTTATTCAAAATCAACTGCTAGGTGTTAGGTTAAGATAAATTTAACATGATATCAAAGTGTGATCTTTGAAAGAAGGAAGATAGGTTACACTGATGTTATTTTGTAGTGCAGATATATTTTTTGTAGACTCAGCTGCAAGTAAAAGCAAGAATAAAAAAAATTACTAAATAAATTGTATGGTCATATGGTCTTCGTACGAACTCTACAATAGTCATACAACCACATAGATTGGTTGCAGGTGGATTGCAAGTTGAGATAATTTTTTTGCAGCAGAGGTGAAGTGTTGGTTGCATGGAGAAAGCATTGACAAGGAGGTTGGGCATGCAGGGCATGACTAGGAGAAGTCATTTCCACAACAACCACCATAACAGTCGATGGTTTAGACGTTGGTTAACAATCACGTGGAGAAGGGTTGTGGGTGTAGAGGAGAGGGGATAGAGCCGAAGAGATGATCGTTTGAGGAGTGGCAGAAGATGTGGACACAGAGGAGGCATGGGGTCGTGTACCAGTAACATAGGTGCATGGAGAAAGCTGTGGCTATAGAGGCAAGTTGTCGATAGCCACTAAAAATCGCCAACCACAATCATCACCTAGCTATTGATAGGGCCAATAGGGTCTTCGACCAAGCCAGTAGCTGACAGAGCCATCGGCAGGGCCAACAGAGGCCACCTGTAGGGAATTCATCTCAGAAGAGTCCCAAAGAAGCCATCGAGCAGCCTAGACAAGTACTTGGATAGCAACAGAAGGCTTCGTGCAAATTCGAGTAGGGGACCAAGCAATAGGAAGTGTTATAGCACAAGTTGTAGATTGGGAAAAGCTCGACCCAAACCATAAGATGGCGACAACTGGGAGAATACCTACCTACTGTCACCTCATATAGGTATTCTCGTCACTTTATAGGTGAAGTGACCACCTCAAGGGGGGGATATCGGGTGACCCTACGGGGAAATGAGATGGAAAGTGATACTTATGAATGGATACCCCCATAGGTCAAGTTGTTAAGTGGAATAAGGCTTGGTAATTAATCTCAAGGGTAATTTAGGGTTTCAAAGTCTTTGAGTACCTACAAAAAAGTGATTGTACCTTCCTGAGACACAAAAAACACCAATTATACAAGCTATATGTTAAGTGGAAAATCATGTTAAGATTTTTGTCCCTATTTTTAGTTGTCAAAAAAGATATATATATCAGCAAAGAGATGATTATTGAAGTGTTACAACAAATTTTTCCTCACCCTGTGCAACTTGATTGGATGGCCTTTCCATTTCCCTATGTAGACTTGAAGTCCCCTTTTGTACCTTCCAAAGCCAAAAAACACATTTTTCCACATATACGCACCCTATCAGTTAGACAACATGCGTATATGCAGGTTTCTTCAATACAACCCACGTACATCGGGTTTGGTGCTCAAAAATAAAAATTATGTTGGGTTTCCATGCCATGTCATGAGATCCATGATCCTTGACCTTCCATATACTGAAAATGCTCTGACTCGGCCCTTCAGTTCCATGTGAAGGCTATAAATTGAGCCTTATCCAAGCCTTGGAGAAGATTGAAAAATTGAACTTTGAGAGAAAATACACTTTGGAGAAATTTCACTTCATATTGAGTTTGCATCCCTTTATCCTTGAAAGTCTAAACTCCTTTTTAAGCCCCCAAGCTCTTCCTTCTTTTTGATGGAGAACCTCATTGTATATTTTATATGAGCTTGTCATTGGCGGAGGATTGAAGTGGTGGAGGCCCAGCTGGAGGGACTTAGTTTCTCGGTTTCGATGTGTGTCGTTACAGAAGTTTGTCACGTATATACTTCTACTGATTATTTTAATAGAAATACTCTTTTCTCATCCAATTGATATCTTGCAAATATTTGATTATTATTCCATGGGTGTATTTCTTATGTATGTTAATGGATTATGCTAATATATATGCTAGCATTATATATTATCACCATATGCTTACGTATCGTGTTTGTTGAGGACAATTAGCAAGTATAAAGCTTTGAGTTGCGTGCTCAACAATGTTCTTCATCGAACATCCGAACGAGGTAGGATCTTGGCCTTGTCTTGTTAGCATTTCATTTATATAGCATACTTGAGATTATAGTTGATTTATGCATGTCATTATGTCTTTTGTGGCTTACCCCATGCCATAGAGATATTTTCCTCGTAACATAATTAGTGACCATATTGGGGATTGATCTTTTTTCTTTTGGGGTTTGGAGTATTTTTCTCCTTGATTTTCTCTCTGTTAGATTGAGTTTCCTTGTTGCCTGATTGCTTGACAACCTATTTTTACTTTGCATCTAATTCTCTTGGCTTAACCCTTTCCCTACCAGTGTTTTACTAGGTATACACGGTTTTTCCCTTAACATACGTGTACATACGCGAGTTGTCCTTCTGTACGGTGCATGCATACATGAGTTTTTCTCAAACAATTGTGTACATCAGCTCTTTAGTCTAGTTGGCTAAGTTTGGTGTTTGTTGGGTGAGATCGGTTGGTTGTTGAGTCTTATTGGGTCTTTGTCTTGACTGTTAAATGATTACAATGTGATAGGAAACCTTCTTATTGTTGGATTTTCAGGTGGTATTCTTTCTTATCATCTTTTTCATTGGTTGTCCTTGCACATTGGTCTAAGTGTTTTCTTCTTGGTATCCTAATTGGCTTGTCTCTTTTTTCTTGCAATAGGGTCTCAATGTGAAGATGTTATTCAGTCCTTGCATTTTCTTTTATTTATATCGAAAATACAAAAACATTTGTTTATTTTTCATTATGGCATTTGTTCTTTTGATTACTTCGCATTGATTTTGACACATGTGGAGAGATTACATTTCATTGAAATTGTAGAGCTTGCATCATAAAAGTTTCATTTAGAAGCATACCATCTCTTTGAAGTTCAAGAGTAGTACTTAGTAGTGTTTTTATATTCACTTCTTTTATGTGTTGAGTTGTAATACCGTCAATTTCATAGCCACACCTTTTGAGTAAGCAAAAGCCATTAAAATTAACATTGATTAATTAAAATTGATTAGAAATGATTTTATTTTTCAAGTGTACACAAACAAGTATAGGACATAGGGCCTTGGAATAGGATTTTGTGAGTAAAATTATCCAAGGATATTAAACTAAACATGTGTGTATGACCAAGGAGTGGTGAAACCCATTTTGTAATTAGTGACATCAGGAGGCTCCACTCACACCAAAGTTAAGAATGAGGTTGCGCGAAGTTGGTTGCAGAGATATCCATCTAATACCTTCTTAGCGTTAGAGATATTTTTGGGATTCTATTCATATTTGGGGGTATTTCTAGTACCTTTACCTCTATGAGAGGCAATTCTTTCAATATTTAGGGCTTTATTACCCTGCCCATATGGTGGACCAGACTTGTGACTGTTCCCTTGCGCATTAATTATATTATGGTGATTCGAGTTGCTTGATATAGGTAGCCACATAGGTTACTTGCAAGGGTTATTCTACAGGTACCTTGAGTCAGATAAGGGATAAGAAACACATAGCCTTTATGGAGGATTACCTCTCTAAAGGAATCCGACCCACTATGTTATTAATCCCACGTGAACCCTTATAACTGATTTTGATACCTCCAATCTTTTGAAGGGAGTCTCAGGCCCCTCTTGGGAGAGACATACCTACTCTAGTGAGGGGGGGCCTTTTTCAGCCACTATATCATGTTTGTGTGTATTGGTCGGTTTTTCTTTATTATTGGTGTGCTCTATGATTATTATTTGTCCCTAGGATTTGGTTTTATATATTGAGTCTTGAGTCATCATGGAGCAAGACCAGCTTCCTCGCAAGTCTCGTTGTTTATTGAAGTTACCACCACATATTGTCTTTACCGAAGTTTCCTTCTAAAAGGAATAAAGTTAATAAACATGGTACATATATCTCCACATCCTAGACTTGTGATAATCCAGTTATGAGTATTGAGTCAAACCCAAATAAAATCGGGAGTCCCTCAACTCCTACATCTTCTGTGATTATTGGGATTCCTTTGAATCCTTCAACCTCGATGGTTGGGGTGCCAGAGATCCCCACCTCTACTGCTACCCAAACTATGGATTATACTCAACCCATAGGAACAAATCCTTTTGGATCTCATTTTGGTACACCAGGTAACAATTCTCAGTCAATACCTTCGGTCTCTAATCCATTTTCTTTTGGTATTCTGAACATGATGGTCCAACTCTCATCCTTTATTCCAGCAACTAATGTGAATCCTAGTTTTGGACTTGGGGGCATGGCTCTTTCGTATGCTCCTCTCTCGTTTGGTGGAGGCCATATTCCCCAAACGAATCCCATAGTTGGAGGTTGGTCTCCTTTTTCTTCCAGGACTAATCTTAGTCTCAATGCTCATGGATGGAGTGCTCAACTGGGTGAACAAGTCACTTACTATATTCCATCCTTTATCCCTTCTTCCTCCATGTCGATTCTGACAAACACATTTATTATGGTGAACCCCGCTCTGTCCTCCAGAGTTCCATCCAGAGGGAGTCAGTTTCATGCAATGGGAAACCCCCATCTGGGAGCAGCTTCAGTTGGGGGAAACATATATAACCCTCATTATGCCTCTTTCGTAGGTATGATGCCCATACAACCTTTTATGAATCATTTTAGAGGAGTATATTATCCTACCGGATAGGGCCATGGTATATACTAGAACCCTAGATGGCCTACAATCCCTCAACACTAATCTTTCCCAGGAGCATGGACTCAGACGCCGCAACCCTGACTCCCTTTATGGTTGCGCTTAATATGCTAGATTTGTCAAAATTAATGAACGAACCTATGCATCATGATCCATTATGGCCACCCGTCCCCACCAAGATCCCTTCATACATTCCAAAATTTGAAGGAAATGCTGGTGAGGATCTGGGTGATCATGTCACTACTTTTCATCTTTGGTGCTCATCCAACTCCCTTAATGATAATTCTATTTTCTTGAGGATATTTCAACGCACCCTCATAGGGGTCACTCCAAAGTGGTACATTGAGCTACCCGGGGGAACATACAGAAACTTTAATCAGATGGTTTTGGTTTTTCTCAACCACTTCCAATTGTCAGTTCATTACGATGTCGGCATAGAACTTTTTTCGGCCTTCTGCCAAGATAATTCCATGCATATCTCAGACCATATCCAATAGTGGTGTAGATGGAAGAGGTTCATCAAAGCCTACATTCCTCCGAAGTTTTTGTTGGAGTGGTTCCATAATTCCTTTTTGCCTCATATTTCGAAGGATGTTTCTACATCCGGAGTAACATCTAAGGAAGAAGTTATTTTCAAATACCAGCAACTAGACCTCATATATGCTTATTCTGGGATTTTGTATGAAATTCTTCTTGACGCATCATGTTCGAACTATTACCCTAAACAAAATCCTAGGCCTCGTGTCAATGGCATCATAGGCTTTGCAAATGCTAAGTCTACATACTTGGTGACAAACCAGTTTAAATTTTTGTCTCTAAGCCAACCTATAGTAGGAAAAGCTTCGGCTTATTCCTCCACTCCCTCTCATTTGACGGATGTGCATTCTATACAGTCATTGGCCAACCCAAATAGAAACTAGCAACCAGGAGGGAATAGAAGGAAAGGACGAGAAAATAATCATAACGGTGGGAAAAATAATAATAAATCCAAGGACGACACTAATAATGATAGATCGAATAATAATGTTGGTGAGGGAAAGAAAGAAAAACGGAAGGTGAAGTTTCCTTGTAAACTTTGTAAATATGTTTACATTACCCACCTATGCCCCAAAATTGAGAAAGCCTCGAGACTCTTATCACAACTACCCGTTGTGCTAACAAATCCATTTCCACATAATCAACACATAGCTTTGTGGTCCTCCAACACCATAAATGTGTCGAATGGGAGTCAAAACCCCTCGACACATGAAGGTGGCCATCTATATGTCAAAATGGTCAAGTCTCAGATTGATGTAGCCACTCAATCTAGTGATTACGGTTCTTCACAGACTGTTATAGGTCCATAGTCTCCCCCTCCTCCGGAAACACCCTTGCAGATCGAAAAGCCAAAACCTCCACCTCATATTTATAAAGGAGTACTAAAACAATCTGTCCACAATCCTAATGCTAGAGTTTCCCATAACTATTCTATTGTCGAAGATCTGGGTCAAACCCCTTGTGCGATGTTGGCTTTGGAAGTGCTCCAGAAGTGTCCTTCATAAAGAAACTTTTTGTTATCATATTTAGGATCTCTAGACACGTGTGGCTCAAAGTTTATTAAGTTTGACGTCATGGATGTTAAGCCTCACTTACCTTACTATGTGGCCTTTCAAATCCATGTGGAGTACACGAAAATTACCATCAAACGCATTATAATTGATGAAGGTGTTGCGACATGCACGATGTCCCTAACCTGTTGGAAATCCATTGGCTCTTTGACTCTATCCCAATCTATGACTATGTTGAACTCATTTGATGAGTGTTCATTTCAACCCCACAGAATGCTTCCCTCTTTTCGGTCTAGTTAGGTGGAAAGAGGGTGGAGGTTGATGTCGAGGTAGTGGATGTGCCCCTTGACTATAATTTACTACTAGGGCATAATTGGATTTTTTCCATGACCATAATCATTGTTCCTGAGATTAATCCTAAGTCTCAAAGAGTAATGTCAAGCATGAGTGTTTAAAGAAAATGTTTTAAATGAGTGCTTTTCCTACCTTTAGTTCTATAAGAAATGATCTTTAAATGAAATTAATAATAGGACAATACATAGTCTATATTTCATTGTCTGAGTCACAATTATAATATCAAATGGTGTGAAATAAAATTACAAAACTATTAAACAAAGTTAGGCATCAATTGCAGATGAGTCTCGCCTTGTTTGCAGTGGAAGAAAAGTAGAGAAGGCACCCTTGAGCAGGATATGAAATGCAGTAATTCACATAGAACGCAGGTCTTGTTTTATTCGCAGTAAATATAGAGGAAAAATTGCTTACCTGATGAATTACTATTATAATATGATCACAATAGTTGTAATACTAAATTGCAATCAATCTATTTTCAAGGAATTACATAAAGAAATTCAGAGAAATGAAAATACAGAGGAAACACATAACTCAAACTGAACGAAAAATAGAATTTTTGTCTGCACTTGTATTAATACTCAACAAGAGAGTTTCTTTATTACATCCAACAAGAAGCAGCCTCAAATAGATCTGAAATCTATCTACTTATACAAAAATTATCACAACTCAAAAATCGTTGGACTTCATACAATATATCCTCAAAATAGAATGTAATTCGAATGAAACGACAATAGTCAGAAATTGTTTGAGATGGTTCTTTCATCTATCTCTTCATATGCTCGCAGACATGCTCGTTTTCCTTTTTTCTTTGAATTGGGTAGACATGTCCATTGAGGCCACCATAATCATTTGTTTATTGTCCTCGTCATCTGATTCCATTGCTATCTATTCTTCGGATGCGTTTACTGGAAAAATAATATCAGTTGAAAATATGGAGGGAGTGATAATGTGACTGATACATATGGATATCGGTGGCCACCCACCTTTTCCAACTAGCTCAAACCGTTTTATGGCAATTTTGGTAATTTACTATTTTTAGCAGTTTTCACTTTCGGAGCCGTTTTGAGGCCCTAAAACGATGTTTTTGGGAAAAAAAGGTTTTCCATATTAAATTTCCTTAGATATTGTTCCTAAAATGAATCTCCTCGATTATATCTTTCCAACGGGCTATCATATGCCTAAAACGGATATCGTATGAAAACGTTATGACCTCGAGAAGTTGATGTACCAACTTACCCAAACGGGGACCACATGACTTTTGGCGCTTCATCTCCTAGGGTTGGATTTTTGGATGTCTAGGGTTTTTTGACATTCCTTCTTATTGTAAAAAGGCCCTCAGAGCCTCATTGTAATCATCTTCTTTTGAATGAGTTCAGCCATCACATATCTTCTCAGAGATAAGCAACACCATTCCAGCAAGCTTGTTTTCGCTGCATTTTACAGCTTTAAGCTTATTTCGTTATTGAATAGAAAACTAGTTTTACTGTATCTCTGTTACTTTTTGTTAAGAACATTTTAATAATATGTATTCATTTCATTCTTCTCATAAAATCCATATCAGTGGTATCAGAGCAGTCTGCTCCTTGTCATCTTAATGCATGTCCCCAACAAGGGCGAAGTACAAAGAGTTGGGTCTCGAGCTTGTTTCTTTTGAGGAAAAAAGCTCTCGCATGCCCAAGAGACCTCTCATGGTAGGAGAAAATAAATATGATGGGACAGCAGATCCTTTCAAACTGTTTCTTGAGGAATCCTTCATGTAGTAGAGGAACGAGATGATGGATAGTTTCGCGCAAATCCTTCAGTGGCTACCAACAGGCGACGCATCTTCTTTGAATGGAGGTGTCGCCCCCTTCAAGGTACAAATAAACTTAGATATTCCTATATTTGAAGGTCATATAGATGCAGATGTTGTAGACAAGTGGTTGAATCTACTAGAAGGGTATTTTTCTGTCCATAACTTTTCGAATAGAGAAAAGATTACTTTTGCACTCCTCAAAGTCGTTCCCCATGTCAAAGATTGGTGGAAAACTTTCTGTGAGAAAAAAGAAACAGAGGAAACCTCATTATTTTCAGTCATGGCCACCTATGAATCCTTCAGGGATGCTATTAAGGAACAATACTACCATGTCGAAAGTTATGACGACCTGTATACCAAATGGACCACACTGTGGCAAGAAAGAGACCAAGTAGTGCCAGATTTCACAAATATATTCCACACCTTGTGCACCAAGATGGGTATCAAATATTCGAAGTGACATCTAGTGCTCAAGTATCGTAGTGCTCTGCATAGATACATCTAGAACGAAATGGAATTTCTGGACATCTCATCCTTGGGCACGGCCTACTGATATGTCGTCAAAATAGAGAAGAAGCCCAAACAAAAGACGCGGAAATTTGGGCCTTGGAACCCCTCACAACAAAATCCAGGAAAGGGTGGCCCCAACCCATAGAACAAAGGATAGAGAAAAGATGGACAGTATCAGGAAAACCAATCCAAGCTGCAAGCAAAGAAGGACACTGGAAAGAAAAAGAAAGATATTGGGAAGTGGTGCGACTTCCATAAGAGCCCTTGGCATAACATTGTTGACTGTCGCTCAAAGAATTCGTTGGTGGCCGAAGTGAAATCCTATAAATCATATGCGAATTCTGACTATGAGCCAGAAACAGAAAGGGGAATACAGATCATTGATGTGGAACCTAGTGCCACCATTGCTACCACCAAGCTCCAGCCTAGTGAACCAGATGAGCCAGAAGAAGGACAACACCTCTTCCATTCACAGATGTGGGTAAAAGGCACCCCGTTGCACTTCATCATTGATAGCGGTAGCAGAAGAACCTCATCTCAGTAGAGGTCATCAAGTGGCTAGCCCTACCAACAATGCTGCACCCACAACCCTACACCATTGGATGGCTCTTCCAAGGAAGCGATCTTCACATCATCCAACAGTCTAGACTGTCGTACGACATCAATCCCTTCAAAGACGAGGTATTGTGTGATGTTTCTCCTCTTGAAGTTTGTGATGTTCTTTTGGGCCAACCTTATTTATAGAAACGTCATGATGTATATGAGTCTAGGCCTCGTAGTGTTATTATTACTTTGAACAGGAAATTGTATAGGATACCCAAGGCAGTCCCACCTAGTGTTAATTCCTTGATCTCTGCTAAGCAATGCAGGAAGGTCATCTCTCAGATGAGGAAGTTTGTATTCTTCATGATTCGCTTTCAGAATAAGTGAAATATCATAGCCACATCCAGGGTCTCTACAGTCGACCTCTCCACACAGAAGAATAAAGTAGATAAGGTCGTGGAAGAATACTCGGATATCTTCTCCTCACCTGCAGGGGTACCTCTGCACTACCAGGTCAAGCACCCCATCGATCTGACCCCTGGCACACCGCTGCCCAATGGTCCAGTCTATCGCCACTCTTTGTTATATAATGAGGAGATCAAGCGATAGATCCAAGAACTGCTCAACAAGGGGTACATCCATCCCAGCTCATCACCTTGCGAGAGCCCAATCGTGCTGGTACAGAAGAAAGATGGAACCTGGCAACTCTGTATTGATTACTGGGCTCTGAATAAAATCACAGTCAGAAAATGGTACCTGATTCCCCAAATCGACAACCTCCTTGATCAACTCACGGGGACCAAATACTTCAGTAAGATTGATCTAAATTTTGTCTACCACCAGGTCCTGATAGAACAAACAGATGTATGGAAGACCACCTTCAAGTCAAAGGAAGGTCTTTTTGAATGGTTGGTCATGACCTTTGATTTGACAAATTCTCCAGCCAATTTCATGAGGATGATGGATGATATCCTAGGACCATTCACCAATACTTTTGTAGTGGTGTATCTAGATGACATTCTAATTTAGAGCAAGACTTGGGACAAACACTTGCAGCATATTCAGCAGGTTTTGCACACCCTGAGGCAGCACAAGCTATATGCCAACTTGGAAAAATGCTCCTTCGGCATGGACAGGGTCCATTACCTGGGCTACATCATTGATCAGCATGGCGTACATGTCGATCCAGCCAAGATCCAAGTCATCCGTGACTGGCCAGCCCCAACCACACTCACTGAGCTTCATATCTTCTTGGGCCTTGCTAATTTCTACCGTAGGTTAATGTAGGGATTCTCCCATATTGCATGGGACCTCATCCAAATAAGCAGGCATGGTGGTAAGGAAATATTTCCATTGGGTCAGTCCCAACAACAAGCGTTCGATGATTTGAAGCAGCACTTATGCTCATCCCCAGTACTTTCACTACCAGACCTACAACATCCCTTTAATATCGAGACAGATGCTTCATACTATGTTGTGGGCACCATTCTCACTCAGCATGGCCACCCCATGGCCTATCATAGTGATACATTGTCAGATATTGTTTGTAAGTACCCTACTTACGACAAAGAAATGTACTCCATTGTGAAATCCTGTCACCAGTGGAGACGTTACATTCTTGGGAAGGAGACAGTCATACACAATGATCATAATCCACTGCAGTTCATGCAAACACAGGAAAAATTGCAAAATGACCGCCATCAAAAGTGGTCCACATACTTGCAGCAATTCCACCTCAACATCAAGTATAAAATAGGAAGCACCAATCGCGTCGTTGATTTCCTCAGCAAACCGCCAGTCGCGGCACTCACGACAGTGCTAGACTCTTGCACCAATGAGACCTCTGGATGGCCCCAACTCTATGAGACAGACCCTGACTTCGCCACCACCTACCAAATGTTGGGTGCAAATGCAGTTGTCGATAATTTCCATCTTCAGGATGGGTTGTTGTGTCATCTGGGCCATATCTGTGTTCCATCAAGCCAATGAGTGAAGCTGATCTAGGAATCCCACTACAGTAGGGTGGAAGGACACTTTGGCGTTGAAAAGACAGTGGCGATGCTACAGAAACATTTCTACTGGCCGAAACTTCAACAGGAGGTCAGCAATTATATCAAGTCTCACACTGCTTGCACTATTGCCAAACCGACCACTAAGAAATAGGGCATGTACACCCCTCTTTCTACTTCTGACAAGCCATGGGAATCCATCTCAATGGACTAAATGTTGGGCCTCCTGTCCACCAAGAGGGGAAATGACTGTGTTTTTTTGGTTGTTGATCGCTTTTCTAAGATGGCGATTCTGGTTGCCTGCAAGAAGAGCATTACAGCAGAGGCCACTGCCAAGATATTCTTTGAACGAGTCTAGGTACATTTTGGAATCCCACAAACCATTGTCTCATATCGGGATAGTCAATTTCTCAACACATTCTGGTTGAGCCTCTAGTCACTACTGGACACCAAGCTCACCAAATCCATGGCCTTCCACCCCAGATAGATGGCCAAACCGAGGTTGTAAATCAAATGAGTGTGCATATCCTTCGCATGTATAATTCAAATCACCCTCGCACATGGGATGAGAGTATTCCCTATGTCCAACATAGCTACAACCGATCCCTGCATAGCTCAATCGGCCACAACCCCTTTTAGGTGGGGTTGGGATTCCAACCATTGGGTTCCATATATGTTTCACTTCCCCTTGTGATCACCTCGACTGACTCATCTCCTGCTCCAACTGAAGCTGACAAAGCCACCCGGTTCATTGAGAAGATCCAGCGCATCTTCCAACAGGTTCAGGATATCCTACAGAAGTCCAATGACAAGTACAAACAATGCCATGATCAACATTGGGTGCCACATAAGTTTTAGGTGGGCAACAAAGTCTAGTTGCACTTGCAAAACGAATGCCTTACAGGACCCCATCAGAAGCTTTCCCCACTTCGTTATGGGTCATACACTATCACCAAGGTTGTGGGGGATAATTCTTTTGAGCTCAACATTCCTCCTTTCCTTGGTCTATACCCAGTGTTCAACGTGCATCTCCTTCACTCTTATTTCCCACCATTATTGGACACCTCAGAAGTAGCAGAACAACTGACACCAACAGAGCTCAACCTTGACTGCATACAACAGGAATCCAATGATCATATTGTGGACACATAGATCAGGGGAACTCAACAGCAAAGGATCCAACTTTACCAAGTTGTCAAATTAGGGCAGCTCATGCAGCAAGGCAAGTGGCTCACCCGGGACCAAATTCAACAGAAATTTCCTCACCTGATGGGGGACCTCAATGCAATGGAGACCATTTCATCTTGAGGAGGGAGGATTGATCCATATGGATATCAGTGGCCACCCACCTTTTCCAACTGGCTCAAAACAGTTTTCTGGCAATTTTGGTAATTTACTATTTTTAGCAGTTTTCACTTCTGAAGCTGTTTTGAGGCCCTAAACGATGTTTTTTGGGAAAAAGGGTTTTCAATGTGGAACTTCCTTCAATATTTCACCTAAAATGAGTCTCCTCTATTATACCTTTCCAATGGGCTATCATACGCCTAATACTGAGATCGTATGCAAAAGTTACGACCCCGGGAAGTTGATGTACTAACTTACCTAAATGGGGCCCACATGACTTTTGGTGCTTCATCTCCTAGGGTTAGGTTTATGGATGTCTAGGGTTTTTTGACATTCCTACTTATTGTAAAAAATGTCTTTAGAGACTTATTGTAATCATCTTCTTGTGAATGAGCGCAGTCGTCACATCTCTTCTCAGAGATAAGCTGCCACCATTCCAACAAGCTTGTTTCCGCTGCATTTTACAGTTTTCAGCTTATTTCGTTATTTCATAGAAATCCAGTTTTACCGTATCTCTTTTTTTTTTGTTAAGAACCTATTAATAATCTGTATTCATTTTGTTCTGCTCAAAATCTGGATCAGTCCGGATCAGTGACAGGTAGCTTAACGTTGGCTTGTTATGTGATGGCTAACAGCTACGAGAAAGAGTAACTTCTCACGAATAGGATGAAGTGGGGATAAGTGTAGGTGGTAACGTAAACGGGGTAACCGATGTGGAAGGTGTGACAAGATGGAGGGTGGATGGGCTACATGACGTGGAAGGTATTTGTTCCTCGAGTGTCCCTTTACGTTTCTCTATTTTGCGGGGGCGTGAGGGGGTGGTTTGAAGTAACCCGCTTTTCATCCTGCAATGAACCTGGTGATGCCACATACCCCCGAGAGAAAACTGTGGTTTAAATTGTGGGACTGCACTTTAAAATTAAACCCCTCACAACTTCCCCCCCACACTCGCTCTCAATCGCTGATCTCCACGATCCATTAAAATGCGACTGTCGATCTTCACAAACTGAGATAAGTGCCCAAAGTTAAGCTGTGGTCACAGCTCTTGGTCATGTGTAGAGAAGCTAGAGCGAATTTCATGCAATTCTTGTCCATCGATCTAAGTGGGGGTAACGTGTCATACGATCCCCATATTTGGATATTTCGTACTACGGAGGGGGACACAAGCAGTGTTGAGTAAAGAACTCCCAAAGACCCAAATCCCATCTGAACCGTTGATCGAAGTGGACATGTGGCAGGAGATCCTACACTTCGACAGATAACCACTTCGGAAGAAAGATGGATGTGTGAAGCGAGAAATCCCGAAGCCCAAAGTTCCAAAGTAAATCTTCCTCATTGAAATCAAGAGGACACGCGGTAGGATATCATGTACTTCGAAGACTTACCACTTCAGATATTTTCACCTCGGAACGCTCGAAGCCCGGAGTTTCGAAGTAAATTGCAGTCGTCCAATATCAAAGGACACGCGGCGGGAGATCATGTACTTCAGAGACTTAGCACTTCAGATATTTGCACCTTGGAACACTCGAAGCCCAGAGTTCCAAAGTAAATTGCAGTTTTCCAATGTCAAAGGACACATAGCATCAGATCTTCCACTTCGGGGACTTAGAGCTCCGGAGAGTTTGTGCTCCCCTTTCTTTCTATTTAGCCCCTTCCCTACTATATTTGGTCCTTTTCTTAGTTTATCTAGCTTCCAAAATGATTTATCATTCCACTAGATTCTGAAATATGATCCATAATACTTAAGGAAATAAGATTAGCCTGCTTGTAACCAGAGAGGTCTATAAGCGCTTCACTGAACAAAACTGTTAATTGTAAATGGTAAAATTATTTTTAAATTCGAAGAGCTTGTATAGATCTGTTTACAGAGAGATTATTAAAAATTCTGATGGAATTTGTTACTTGGAAAATCACAGTAATTATTCAAATTGTTAACTTTAGCCAATCACAAACGTCATTAACAATGTAAGAGGGCAGAAATCTAAAGTTCAAAAAATCTCAAAATTATACTTGTTCCAACATAGGCTCCATCTAGGGATTGTGGCTACCTATGAGGAACAAAAGAACAATAGACCAAGTTCCTTTATTGGGTAAATGGAGTCATTATTGTTTTCTAAAAAATGTTTTCTAGTTCTATTTGATCATGCATAGAAAAATGAAATTATCCAAGTCCCAAGACCTTCAAAACATACTCAATAATAAATTTCAAGTTAGGCCATTTAAAATTTCCTTTTCCTAAAACTGATTTCAGAATTGTTTAAGATAATCAAAATAGTTTTAACTAGAATATCAGGCTTCAACCAACTTTGTTTGCTTCAAGGTTCAGTAGATGTAACATATTGAATTAGGGAATCTCTAGTCGGTCCAGTATGTACAACTCGTTGGAAAGAGAACTCGATAACAGCGTATGAAATATAGATATGTATGACAACCTTACAGATATCGTAGATATTGCTTCACTGTCAGTGAGTCTGTTCAATACCTCGGTGAAGTTATCTACTTATCCCATTGAATTTCCTTTCACCGCTTCATTTTGCTGAGACGAGGGAAATCGGTAAACGAATTTCCTTTCATCATCCCTTTTGGACAAAATGGAGGCAATCGAATTACAAATTTCCTTTCACCATTTTTCTTGGACGAGATGGGGGCAATCAGATTATGAATTTCGTTTCACCGTCTATCTTATATTTTAATGCTTTTGAAGTGGGGACAATACTTGTTTAAAATCTTTAGGCTAAAAAGAAGGTCTGTCAATAATTTTAAGAACACTCTGAAACCAACTTCCTTCTGATTTTCAATACACCATAGCCTATAGGGAAAAAAAATTATGGGAATTTTAATATTTTCGGATAAACCTTGAGCGAATTTGTCAGTTTAAAATCTGATATCAGAGCTAAAATTGTCAGGATTATCCTAGGCATACTTTTTCAATTAAAATCAAAGGAACATAAAGATTTTCACCAAACTTTGTTTTGAAAATGCATTTTTTAAGTTTTCAAAGCCAAGGTAAGTTTCTTTGTTTCTATGAAGACTAAAGAAAATAAGAAAGGAGAAAGAAAATCTGAAGTGGATAAGAACTTGGAGATAGGTAAAAAATGACCCAATCATAGTTTTCAAGGATTTGAATCAACAACAATCCTAATCCTACACAAGTTTGTGTAATTAGTTCAGACTTATTTTGAGTTTATTTATTATTATTATTGTTTTCATTTCAGAGATGGATTTTCAATTTATCAACATGACACTATAATTTTATACATTTTTTATTCTCAAGTCAGGTGATAATATTATCATGAGAAAAAATCCCTTCACATTCCTTTCAAAAAGAATATTTCAATTTTATAGGTACTATAACAAGAGTTGGGACTCATACCTTATTTTTCTTTTGAATTTTCAACAAGTAATATTATTTATTTATCACCTGCTTTTAGAGAAATAAAAAATACGAAAAGGCGAGTGTCAGGTTTTTGTTGAGCCTCATCTCTTGTTCAACAAGATCTACTCTGCAAAGCACCAAGAATAGTAGACCATGTGTCTTCATCCTTCTGCGACCTGAAATCAACCCTTTCCAACTCTAAACCTCGTGATTGGGCTATGGAGTCATAATGCCTAAAAACTGAACCATACTAGATGGCAAACTGAGAACCGAACTACTGAAATAAAACGTTGAATTAGTATGTTGAAATAAAAAGTTGATTTGGATAACTTATTTATATACATTGGCCCTGCACTAATCATGTGAAATTCCATTGATCAAGTAATATGGAATTTACAATGGAGCCTTGCAAATATTGGATTGCTTAACATACCTTGTTTAATGTTGGATGAAGGAATGAAAAAATAATAATTTTTTTGCAGCCAAGAATGAATAGGTAGCTTGCACTTACTGTTGAAGTTTGGTTCCACACAGAATGCTGCAACATTTTGAACCTCTTGAAGGAAATAGTCCAACCAAACAGGCACTAGATCATGGAAAGATAAAGAATTTTCAGAATCAAGCGATACCTCTTCCTGCTGGCCTAGTTGCATGAAAAGCCTTTGCACACTTTCTCCACTACTGATATTTTGTTTTCCTGGCTCGAGAATGTCATATTAAGGCTCACTAATATGTTTCTCATCAGTTTCTAAAAAGGAAGGAGAGATCAACTCCTACAGTAGCCCCTCATTATCTCCTTCATCATTTGTCCAAGAATCTTCTTCGTCACTGTCATACATAAGATGATTGCTTTTATAGTGCAACTGATCATTTTCTTGCTGAAGTGAACTCTCTGAAGAAAGAGAAATAATGTGTTTCTCATCAACTTCAAAATTTCATTCATCATAGTCATCAAACAAAGGATAACTATTGTATGGTTCCATGCATGTTGGGAAAGAAATATGCTCTTCTTACTCGTCTAGATACTCATCATAAATAGGTTGATTATGTAAAAAAATTGAACTTTGACTTTCAAAATATTCCATTTCTTGATTATCTAGTAATGATGATTGAATAATATTAGTTTGATCAAAATAAGAATTCAAAACAGTAGTTTGATCATGACAGTAATTAATATGAACATTTGGTACAATGGAAAATGCACTTAGAGTATCATTTCCATTGTCAGTATCATTACCAAAATCATCTTTTCCAAGAGTTTATTACTTATGGTCTTCAACAAGCCATTGGCCTTCGCAAGGATCTAGATCAGCAGAAGATTCATAATCTTGTCTTTGATCAGCTTGAAGGACTGGAGGGTTTATAAGGATTTCTTCATTTTTACTTGCAATCATGTCGTCTTCATTCTTACTGCTGCAAGAAACCTCTTCTTGATTTACTTCAAAGTCTTCTTCATTTAAATATTCTTGATCTGTTTGAAGGATATCTTGTTTTTCTGCAAATTCTTCTTCATATAGTTGACCACAATTTCTATCATGTTTTGATTTTTCATCAGCAAACTGATTATCTTTACAATCTTGTTCTACGAAATCTAAATTGCAACAGTCTTCAAAAAAGAACTCTGATGAATACATTATTTTGCAATATTTATGAAAAGTTGCATGGAATTCTTTTAATGATGAAATGTTGGAAGGGAGTAGAGATTTGTAACAAAGTCAAGCATCCCCTCCCAGACTAAACATGAACAGTTTCATCAAAACATCTTCATGATGAATATCTAGTTGATGCATGAGCTTATGAAATTCAAACAAATGTTGAGCAGGATTATCATCTTTATCCTCTCTAAAACTAGGAAGATGATCTCCCCATTCTTTAATATCAGGAACAACATTTGGAAAACCAAAAACATTTGTAAACTCCAAAGGATAAAACCTTGCAATGAAAGAAATTGACATTTTGAAACCAATGGAGTCGCCACTGAATCATGTGGAGTCTTCGAACCAAGGAGTCTCCGGGTGAAAAATGAACCTTTTCACGTATTCAATCTTTGTTCACCATCAAAGATTAAAGTTTTACTTTGTCATTCTCCCAGGGAAAAATAACTTTGTTTCTCCATCCCCGACAATGGTGCCAAAAATATGTTGTTCCCAAAATTAATCCTAAGGCTCAACGAGTAATTTCAAGCATCAAGAGTGTTTAAAGAAAATGTTTTAAATGACTGCTTTTCCTACCTTTAGTTATGTAAGAAATGATCTTTAAATGAAATTAATAATAGGATGGTACAGAGGTTGTATTTCGTTGTCTGAATCACAATTATAATATCAAATGGTGTGAAATAAAATTACAAAACTGTTAAACAAAGTTAGGCATCAATTGCAGATGAGTCTCACCTTGTTTGCAGTGGAATAAAATTAGAGAAGGAACCCTTGAACAGGATATTAATTGCAATAATTCACATAGAACGCAGGTCTTGTTTTACTCACAATAAATACAAAGGAAAAATTGTTTACCTAATGAATTATTGGTATAATATGATCACAGTAGTTGTAATATTAAATTGCAATCAATCTCTTTTCAAGGAATTCCATAAAGAAATTCAGAGAAATGAAAATATAGAAGAAACACATAACTCAAATTGAGCGAAAAGTAGAATCTTTGTTTGCACTTGTATAAATACTCAAAAACAGAATTTCTCTATTACATCTGGCAAGAACCAGCCTCGAATAGATCTGAAATCTATCTACTTATACAAAAATTATCACAACTCAAAAACCGTTGGACTTCATACAATATCTCCTAAAAATAGAATGTAATTTGAATGAAACGACAGCAAGCAAATATTGTTTGAGTTGGTGTTTTCATCTGTCTCTTCATCTGCTCGTAGAAGTGCATGTTTTCCTTTGTTCTTTGAATTGGGCACACATGTCTATTGAGGCCACCATAATCATGTTTTTACTATCCTCGTCATCTGATTCTTTGTTATTTGTTCTTCGGATGCGTTTACTGGAAAAAGAATATCAGTTGAAAATATTTGGGGGAGTGATAATGTGACAGGTACCTCAGCGTTGGTGCGCTATGTGATGGCTAACAGTTATGAGAAAGAGTAACTTCTCACGAATAGGATGACATGGGGACAAGTGTAGGTGGTGAGGTAAACGGGATAACTGATGTGGAAGGTGTGACAGGTTGGAGGGTGAACGGGTTACATGACGTGGAAGGCAGGTGTTCCTCCAGCGTCCCTTTACGTTTCTCTATTTTGAAGGGGCGCGAGGGGGTGGTTTGAAGTAACCCTCTTTTCATCCCATAATGCACCTGGTGATGCCACGTAGCCCTGAGATAAAATCGTGGTATAAATTGCAGGACCTCCCTTCAAAATTAAACCACGTGCAACTTCGCCCCCCGCAATCTCTCTCGGCCGCTAATCTCCACAATCCATGAAAATCTGATTGTCGATCTTCGCAAAGTGAGATAAGCACCCAAAGTTAAGCCTAGGTCATGGCTCTTTGTCATATGTAGATAAGATAGAGAGAATTTCGTGCAATTCCTATCCGTCGATCTGAGCAGGGGACACGTGTCATACGATCCCCATATTTGGATATTTTGTACTCCCGGGGGGAGGAAAGTAGTGCTGAGTAAAGAACTCTCGAAGACCCAAAGTCCATATGGACCATTGATCTAAGTGGACACATGGTAGGAGATCCTACACTTCGACGGATAACCACTTCGGAAGAAAGATGGATGTGTCAAGTGAGAACTCCCAAAGCCCGGAGTTCCGAAGTAAATCTTTGTCGTTGAAATCAAGAGGACACGCGGCAGGGGATCCTTTACTTCAGAGACTTATCACTTCGTATATTTTCACCTCAGAACACCCGAAGCCCGGATTTTCGATGTAAATTGCAGTCATCCAATATCAAAGGACATGCGACGAGAGATCCTGTACTTCAGAGACTTAGCACTTCGGAGATTTGCACCTCGAAACCCCCGAAGCCCAAAGTTCCGAAGTAAATTGCAATTGTCCAATGTCAAAGGACATGCAGCATAAGATCTTCCACTTCGGGGACTTAGATCTCTAGAGAGTTTATTCTCCCCTCTCTGTCTATTTAGCCCCTTCCCTGCTATATTTGGCCCTTTTCTTAGTTTATCCAGCTTCTGAACTTATTTATCGTTCCACTAGATTCTGAAATCGGATCCATCAAGTTTTCTTGCAACTTTCTGTGGCACCATAATCTGTAAGGAAATAAGATTAGCCTTCCTGTAACAAGAGAGGTCTGTAAGCTCTTAACGGAACAAAGTTGTTAATTGTAAATGGTAAAATAATTTTGAAATTCAAAGATCTTGTATAGATCTATTTACAGAGAGATTATTAAAAAAGTTTGATGGAATTTGTTACCTGGCAAATCACAAAAATTATTCAAATTTTTAACTTTATCCAATCACAAACATCATTAATAATGTAAGAGGGAAGAAATCTAAAGTTCAAAAAAACTCAAAATTATACGTGTTCCAACAGTCGTGTCATCTATTTTCAGCACTCTATGCTTTCCTCGTGAAGGGAAAATAGTGATGATTGATCAATTGTCCTTTTCACACGCTAGTCCTAATGCATCAGTTGGACCTTCAGTCCTAGTTATCGACAATTCTCAGCAGACAACTAAGGATGTTGGTGTCAGAATGTATTCCTCTCTCATGGGTTGATTTCTTGGCACCAATTCATCACATTCATGCCATTTCTAGTGAGTCTTCATCGTCGATGAGGTATGTTCCTTTCCGTACTTCATATTTCAATGACCCTTAGACACTACCTTCCCCAACTATGTCATACGAAGGTCAGTCGCACATTGGGATGGAAATGCAACTGTCAGTGGAAGAAGTTTCATATCAGACTATTCTTAACACTATTGTTGACCTGGATCCTTTGTCCTTGCAGATAGACAAGGAGGATCATGTTCTAGAGCCTGTATGGGACACCCAATCATCTTGTTCACATTTTTTCCTCGAGTATACTCTACCTTCAGATGAATCCATCTTAGAGGCCATGAATGGTCTTGATAGGCTATGGGACGACATGCATCATCACTCCTATTTCCTCCCAGAGCTTGTTAGGATCGAGCAGTATGACTTTAGATCTACCTTGAGTGAGATGGTCGGTCACGTTGTGGTTCCATTAGATACATATGGTATTTATGTCAAAGGAAACATAGCTAATATTTCTACTACCATCAAGATCGACATCTCTCGAATTCCTGGCAAAGTTGAGAACGTATATATCGGTGCGTATTGTTTGCCTGGAGAAATTCATACCTACACCGATCTCTTCAAAGAATTGTGTGATGTATTCACTTGGTCATATGAAGAGACACCAAGGATTGTCCCCAGCATTGTCAAACATGATATTAAGACCTATATAGATGCTATACCTATTCGACAATGTCTTAAAGTTGTTAATCCTAGGAAGGCCCATGTTATTAAGTCAAAGGTAGAGAAGCTACTTAATGTTGGTTTCATCTACCTGGTTCCCTTGACTAAATGGGTGTCCAACCCCATTCCCATGAATAAAAAATAAGGAACCAGCTGAATATGTATGGATTTTCGAGACTTGAACAAGTATTGTCCTAAATATAACTTCCTGACTCCTTTCATTGACCAAATTCTTGATGAGTGTGTGGGAAGTGAATTTTTTTCTTTTATGAATGGATTTTTAGGGTATAATCAAATTCAAATAAAACCCAAGGATCAAAATAAGACGACTTTTATTTGTCCATGGGGTACTTTTACATACCGGTAAATGCCTTTTGGCATTAAAAACGCTGGAGAAACCTTCCAACGCGCCATGACCTTTGATTTTCATGATCTTAAACATATTGTTGAAGCTTACCCAGATGATCTTGTTTCTCACTCTCACAAGAGAGTAGATCACTCCACTCACCTTCAATTAGTATTTGAGAGATGTTGTTACTATCACATTCAATTGAACCCTTACAAGTGCATCTTATGCATTAGGTCTGGCTGTCTTTTAGGATTCTTAGTATCTGAGCATGGGATCATGGTAGATTCTATGAAGGTTGAGACAACACTTTGATTGCCTACCCTGTGCAACATTCGACAACTTTAAGGTTTACAGGGGAAGGCTAACTTCTTGCGTCGGTTCATAGTGAACTATGTTAATTTAACTAAGGGTTTCATGTGTCTTTTGAAGAAAGATACTTCGTTTATATGGGATGAGCGAGCCAAAAAATCTTTCGATGCTCTTAATAAATCCTTGGTATCGGTGCCTTTGTTGAAGTATCTAGAATACAGTAGAGACTATTTGTTTTATATCGCCACGTTCAAAGGGACGGTTAGTATGGTTATGGTTCAGGAGGACGGTGAGCTCCATGAGCACATTCTCTACTATCTCAATCGAAACCTATTTGGTCCTTAACTTAAATACTCTCATGTAGAGAAACTAGCCTTAGTCATCGTACATGCAATTCAAAGATTACAACATTATATATTACTTTGAAAAACTATTGTAGTTGCATATATCAATCCATTTCAATATGTCCTCACCAGGCATATCATAGTGGGTAAATATAATAAGTGTATTGTTATTTTCCAAGAATTTGATCTCAATTTCGCTTCGGCAAAGTCTAAAAAATCGCTAGTTTTTGTTGAGTTGATATCAAACTTCCCTCAACTAGATGAGGAAATTTTTCATGACGATTCATTCATGGATGAACATATCTTTCTTGTCTTATCTTCAGACCCATGGTATGGAGACATTCTAATTTATCTTCAAAACTTGAATCTATCCCAACATCTTTTGAGAGTCGATCGATGACGTATACGTCATCAGGCTAAAAAATACCTTATCATCGGCGACACTTTGTATCATTGAGGAGTAGATAATATTTTGTGTCGTTCCTTGACTCACGAGGAAGTTGATTCGGTTCTCAATGACTGTCACAATGGGGCTTGTGGTGGTCATTTATCCGGGCTTGCGACAACCCAAAAATATTGGGATCTGGTTATTTTTGGCCATCAATTTTTAAATATTGTGTTGAAGCGGTCAAGAAGTGTCACCCTTTCAAGGTGTTTTCTCAAAAAATGTGCTCGCACCTAGCCCCTCTACACTCATTCATCATCGTCGGTCCCTTTACCAAGTGGGGGGTATATTTTATGGACTGTAACAAAACCTCGGCTGGGGGGAATCAACATATTATTTTGGTCGTAGATTACTTCACTAAATGGGCAGAGGTCATGCCTATTGTTAAATCTGAGGTAATACTGCAAAAATTTTCATTTTCAACCAAATTATAGGCCGGTTCGGAATCCCAAGAGAGATTTTCACTTATCATGGCAATTACTTTCAAAATGAAATGATGAAAGAGTTAGCATCAAAACTGGGGTTTAAGCACAGTCATTCTTCCCCTTAATACCCCCAGGAAAATGGACAAGTAGAGAAGGTGAATAAATCTCTCAAGACCATCTTGCAAAAAACTGTCAACCAGAGTAAATCTTACTGGCATATGATGCTTTACCCTGCACTTTGGGCATATCGATCCTTGGTAAATACTTCCACCATTTTTTCTCCTTTTCAATTAGTATATGGCGTGGAGTCGATTCTTCTAATTGAATGTGAAATCCCTTCCCTTAAACTGGGAATTGAGCTCCTACCTCACACATCCAATCTTGAATAATTCCTCATACACCCATAACATCTCGATGAGTAGCGTCGAGATGCCTCGATGGATATCGAAGAAAATAAACGACGTGTTAAGATTTAGTATGATAGGTTCGCCTATCCTCGACAGTGCATTGAGGGTGACTTGGTTCTCTTGTATGACCAAGCCAAAGAAATTCTAGGGTCTGTCAAGTTCAAACCCATGTGGCACGGTCCTTATATCGTGAGATGTATCTTAGAGAAAGGAGCCTGTGAATTGGAAGATTATGAAGGGAATATGTTGGATGAGCCCATAAATGGGCTCTACTATAAAAGGTATTGCACGTGAGTCCTTAATATTGGGCATGACCTTTTGTATAATAGTGTGTCCTAGAGTATATATATCTTTTCCTTTGTGTCATAAGCTTGCTTATCAAGTTTTCCCTTGGTTGGAAGATGTCAACATATTCTTCATTTTACTTAGGATTCGTGGACGGCACCATTCGTCATACACAGAACATGGCTTTCGTTTCTTGGGTCATTTAGTCACCCGAGGTCCAACTGATGTCTTCAGGTGGCATTCTTTTGGATCCATCCACAAATAATGTGGCTGAGTATATGAGACAAACAACATGTTTGACAACTATAAGAATATCTAGTATAAATAGGATAATACACAATAATCCATTAAGGATGGTAAATATAATTGAATGATAGATTATATGTATACAATGAGAATGAGGGCTCACCTATATACCCACAAAGGGGTTCCCTTACTAACAGTCATGTCCTTTGAGACATGTCTTTTCATTATTACTAACTATTATTTATTAATTTATTATTTAATCATTATCTATTTATATCTTATTTATATGTATATTTATGTTCATAACATTTCCTTCCTCTTAAAAATCCTTTGTCCTCAAAGCATACTTATGGAACACTTATCTCTTGCTCTGGCTTGTAATATTGTCTCTTGATTCTTCATCTTTAAGCTAGTGATTGTTGAGGACCTGAGACAATAGGATCTTTTAAGTGTTGAGAAAAATTGTTGAAATGTAAAAGAGTCTACCCACCCTAGTTCGATATTTTGTGGAACTATGTGTTTATAGGGTTCTTGAAAGAAACTTGATTTATTTTGACTCTTATGATAGCATCTACTTTGTGCACCACTTGTACTGGAAGTAATATTCTTCAGAATATCTATCATTTCCTTTTGTTGAGACATTGATTGGTTGAAATATCTACTTTTGTGATTAGGATGTCGATAAAGCATCCTTGCAACTTGATCTTTATTTCTTATAATTGCATGTTTTTCTTGATTAACTTTTGGAATTGATTCTTCTTCATATATCTATCTTGTTTGTACCTTGACATTTGAAAAATTATTTACATCAACTGGATTTGCCTCCTTTTGAGTTGTAAGGTTGATTGGGTCTGTCATTGTTTCCTTATCGACTAATGATGTTTTGTGATCTAGCTTTTCTTGTAAAGTCTTCTTAGCATGCTTCAACTTTTTAATTTGTGTTAGTAAATTTTGATTATGAACCCTTAGGTGTGAAATGTATTCTTCATATTCTGATTTTCTAACTTTATTTATAATATTTCGATTCTCTAGCTTTTCATCTTTCATCTTTTTAATTTGTTCAAGAAATTTTTTATTAAGGTTCTTCAAACAAGAAGCTTCTTCATCCTTCCCTGATAATTTCTTCAAAAGATCTTGATTCTCTTGCTCCAACTCCTGGACGCGTTGTTTTGTATCCCTTGACTTATTAATCTGAGTAAGTAGTTTTTCACTATGATTTTTTAAGCGAGATATTTCTTGGTTTTTATCAGCAATAACTTCATTGTATTCTTTTTGCATCTTTGATATCGAGTTCTGATTATCTGGAAGGATCACCTTCAAGATATATTTAAGGTATTTTGATGAAGGCGTTATTGATTTTGAGCTCATAGTAATGTCTTGAAGAGTCATCATCTTCTTTTTATAGGGAAAAGTCACAAACTTGTTTTCTATGTTTAAAATGAAGGTACCTAGTTTTGTTAACCAGCATAACTCGAGAATGATGTCAATCTCTTCTTAAAACATAGTTGTAACATTGAATTGAGATATATATTCATAATCATCAATTGTTGCTTGCAATTCTTTAATTTCATATTGTCTCTTGCAAAAAATATTTGTCTTTTCATTTATGTTATGCTCTGAAATAGATATTTGATTCACCAAATTAATATTAATAGGATTCTCATCCTGGGTCATGCTGATAATGATGTTAACCTCTCTTCCTTGAATAATCCCCTTTAATGTAAATAAACCGTAAGTTGAAATGCAACACTCTTCATAAAAAAATCTTCCATTCGTCATTTTAGACTCCATTTTTTTTTCGTTGCAAATTTATGGTAATTAATACTTTGATTTTTAATGTAATACCCTTGGTGTTTATAACTTCTTCTTTTTTCCAAATGGAATTGAATACTTTTTTAATCTCTTCTTTTAATATCGTCGTATATAGCTTTTATGAACTTTTTTCACTTTATATTATGACCTTCCAATAATGTTTTAATAATACTCTTTTTCCCAATTAAATCAAGGATTAATGTAATCCACTATTTCACAAGGTAGAGTCGCAACCCCTTGTTTCTTATTATAAATGAATGCACTTGGAATATATATATATATATATATATATATATATATATATATATATATATACTAAAACTTCATAAAACCTTCACGTCTTACTTTATCACTTTTGGATTGAGTGTTTTAGATAAACTTATATTATAATATAAGTTATCAACTAACTCACTACTTTTATGTATGGAACCTTTAACTTGAGGTTTTTGTTTGGACTCCGCCTATTGTAGAAACGATGAAATTCGCTTTAAATTCCTCTTCACACAACAACACGATACAATGCAGCGACATCCACTTGGTTCCCACAAAAAATTTGTAAACCTTTTAAAAACTATCAATACCCTTATATATATTTATAATTGATATATATATAATAATACAGATACTCCTTGATAAGGTGACTTCACACCTCACAACAAATTAAAATA
>ML817274.1:29668-46145 GCA_009831015.1 Picea engelmannii
TTGACGACTATAAGAATATCCAGTATAAATAGGATAATACACAATAATCCATTAAGGATGGTAAATATAATTGAATGATAGATGATATGTATACAATGAGAATGAGGGCTCACTTATATACCCACACAGGGGTTCCCTTACTATCAATCATGTCCTTTGAGACATGTCTTTTCATTATTACTAACTATTATTTATTAATTTATTATTTAATCATTATCTATTTATATCTTATTTATATGTATATTTATGTTCATAATAGTATAGCGTTGTTATAGAACTATTATGCAATGTTGTTTCGCATGGTGTTCAGTCTTTAGAGGTTCTCCTCGAATCCCAATTAGTCATATGTCATTTAAACGACAATTACCATGTGCGAGACCCTACTCTACTCTGACGATTCCTATGGGTACTACTTTTGGAACGATACTTTGAATTTCTTACTTATAATCACATACCTAGAAGTTCTAATCATGTATCTGATGCATATGATAATTATATTTTAGATTGGAATTTGTTACATAACAAAGTAAAGAAAACACATTCATACATGTACACATTGTAACATATATAAGTAAAGTCGAAGACCAAATTTTTATATATATATTTCATCCTTTCAAAAAATATGGTGGCATAGTACAAAATGGGGCTCACACCCTCAAAATACATATATGGATGGTATATAATATGACCATGGAATCTACTCCTGTGGTGCCAGATGTGTATCATGATAACACACTGCGACATTTGCGAGACACTGGAAGACTCGCACCCACGCATGGGGTACACCCACCACCTGTCATTCCATAGCCTCTAGAGGATCCTCCACTTGAACCATAGGAATCATGTATGTCAATCGAGACAGGTTCCCCTGTACATTCTACAACACTCTCTCCGCATATCCTCATGCGTGCTCATCTCTTCATCTCCTTCGTCGATGTCATGGGAATCCCTTTGGTCGTCGCAGACCTACATCTGCGTAACAAAGCAATTGTGAATACTTGATACCATACAAAAATATTTGCTTTTTTTTTTATTCTTATTGAAAACACAAAAAAAAATGAAATATATAAAAAAACATTTCTTACCAATATCGCCATAGGCGAAACCTGGTGGAAAAGGCATGTCTGGATATCCTTTGTAGTCAATCCCACTATAAGAATATTCATCGATGGCTATAACCTGTCGAAACCAACAGAAAAATAACTCATCATTATAGGGGGTTGGAACCTGTTGTTGGGAAAAACACCCCACGGACTAGCAAACTAGGGTCAGACTTGCATGCAGATTTTGACCGAATAGAAACTACTTTTTAACCTACAACCCAAGATTTAAACCCCTTTTTCATAGTAAATGCATGGAAAAGGACCACCAACCTTATTATTGGCGTTCGATGTAGATCCTTCGTTGCTCTTCGATTACTTGCTTGCACTGTCCTTCCACAGATGACCTGCACTGAAGACAAACAACAACTATGCATGCATGCTACTTCTATACTCAAGGGTTAGAAATCAAGCATAAATTAATCAAACCATAGACAATTCATGCATTGGGACGAGAAAAGTATTCTTTTTATTACTGACAGTGAATCAACTTACAAAAAAGCTGAGACTGGCCACCGCTCCTTGAACCTGATTCTGGGCTCCTCTTCTTCTGCCCTTCAACTGCTTTGCATTAAATCTCCTTTGGCATGAGGAAAGGCTAAAGGGTTGGGACAATGGATTACGTAAATGGGTAGATTTTCTTCGCTATATTTTTTTATCCTCCAATTGGTACCCCTACCCCTTCTTTTATAGGCTAGAAGGAGCTAGGATTTTGGACGAACCCTCGACCATGCATGGCCGGGAGTTTTAGTTAACTGACCCATAGATTTTTGTTCCATTAGCAACTTTCCTTTTTTCATGCTTTGTTAGTTACACACGGGCTGTTGTGAGTCATCCAACATGTACACGCGTGCAGTAATGGGTTAGGGCACGTGGGCCTTGACACAAGAGGATTTTCAAAGAGTTGTTCAGCAAAGTTTTGGCAAGGAAGGGATATGAGTTGGCCTAATGCCAGGTAAGCATGTGTGGTGAAATTTAGGGTTATAACAGATGCCCCCTAATGTGTGAGGTCAGAAGAGCATCTGATGGCCAAAATGCATTACCAATATTTACTGATGTGCTGAACGATTGAGCCCAAGGATCAGGAACCAGGAAGTGTCATCTGCAAAATAACAAATGTCTCACCGAGGTGGGCATACCCATGCTCGAGATAAAATACAACCATGGCTACCAATCAAATACATTGTAGATCCATGTCAAATAACTATAAAAAGCAGCCGCAAATAATACACAGTGGAGCTACATCTCGAAATCAGAAATATATACATATAGAGTATCCATCTTCCAAAAGTTGATTTGGCCTGATGGCTGGACTTCAAAGCTCGAGCAACAACTTCAAAATCTTCTTAAACTCGGGTAGGAGTGTAATATGAGTGTACAACTGCACTACCCAGAGGTCTTCGATGGCTCGTCGGTTATGGACTTGATAATCTTGATGATCGGACTGAAGGCTTCAGTGATTTCGAACAAGGACTTGATTGGACGTTCAGAATGGTCGGGTATGCAAACAAGAGACATATTGCAGAGGGACCAACTCAGGCTTAGTGACAAACTTCCCTTGGACAATAGCACGATAAGTGATAAGACTCAGGCAGCATATATGTTAATCATAAGTCTACGAAGCAGGAGGCAATGCAAACTCTCCATATGTTTGGAAGAATAACCAAACGGTGGAGGACACAACTCTATGTAGCGAGAAAAGATTCCTAAGGTCGTACTACATCCCATGGTCTGATGATCAAACGGAAAAATGTGCTTTATCCAAGGGCGACTCATTATGCTGCCAATAAATAAAATACTTTTCCCATCCTCTTTTTGGGGTATATTTGATTTTTTTTTGTTCTTTTCGATAACTTTGGAAAAAGATTAAAGGAATATTACATTACAATGGAGGAATGAGTACTGCAAACATACGAGCTCAAGGCACAAGGACAAGACTGATGTTCTAGTAAAATGATACTCGGGGAAAATCCTCCGGCGGCCAAAGGTGTTAAGACGCAGAAGCAAATTGTCACAAGGTTGGTGAATAAGGTATGCAAATGCAGTTGATATAACACACAATGGTAACGTCCTTCGATGTAAGTTTAACGAGCCCGGAGAAGGTAAGCTTGGTGGTTTTTCATATTTAGAGAGTCTGAAAAAGCATAAAAGGAGACTCTGTTGGGGTACCTTTTTTGACAATAGTCTAGTCGGTTTGAAAAAGGGATAAACTAGCACTGATTAGACGTCAATTCAAAACCATTTTAACGAGTGTGACAAGGACAAGATCACTCGGCTATTTTTTCATTTTTAAGGAGTCTGAAAAAATCTTAACAATGGACTCCATCAGGAATATTCTTCTGGACCAATTTAACGAGTGTGAAATAATAAGGTCACTCAGCGATCTTTTCAATTTTAGGGAGTCTGAAAAGAGCTTAACTATGGACTCTGTGGGGGTTTCTTTTTCGTAAATTTAGTCCCTCAGGCCCGAAAAAGGAATAAAATTATACCTGAGAGTACTCTTCTAAAGAATGGGAATTCAATAGAGTATACCTTTGTTCGTACAGTTGACCGTCCGGACCGAAAAAGGGGTAAACTACCGCCGGACAGACGTGACTTCAAATTTCATTTTAATGAGCGTGAAAGGCCACAAGATCGCTCGACAATCTTTTCATTTTTAGAGGGTCTAAAAAGGGCTTAAAAGGAGACCCGTTATTTTTTGGGAGTCCTGAGGGTGAGACAAAGAGTGAAAAAGACTCATGCAAATGAGGCTCAAACTCATATTCAGGAAAGACTATATGGACTCCAAGCCTACAGTGTTTTTAGAAATGGCATGGACACCATAATGCAACCAGGACCTACCTAGGGCATCCATGTTCTGGTAAGCTCTACCACCAAGTTGCGACAATTCTAGAGCAGATATGACGGTTCCGTGTCACAACCTGATGGGATCGATCCTATAGCAGAAGAAAAAGACAATGAGATGCAAAAGTTGGGGTGGTAACCTAACATATATGCTCAAGTTGATTTTTGAAAAAAAAAAATTATGGACCGTCAAAATTTTCTCGAAACTCAAAAAAAAATGTCCCAATACCCGATCAAATCCCTCCCATATAACTCCTGGATCACTCTAAATGGTTTTTGGTATAAAGAAACTAATAAGGGAGGCCAAAAAAGTGACAAAAAGAAGCCAAAAAGTCTATAAATAGAAGCTGGCAGCTCATTATCACCATTGCTGATTTGGAAATTGACTCTGGAGCCAAAAGACCCCCTTTGCCAAAAATAGTGATTTCGGGAGCTACAGTGGGTGAAACGAACCTCTGCTTGGACCAAGTAAGCACAAACTCCCTTATCTAGTTATTCAATACTTCAATTTTGTTATTTAGTTTATTTTTTGGGTGGGCATCGACCTTAAAAAGGTCGGCCCTAGGTACACGAGGGTTGTCTCTGGACATGTCACGTGTACATTCGGGTAGAGTAAAGTTTGCTTGCGTGTACACGCAAATTTCACCTCTACAACCCGCGTGTGCCCCCCTTTTATGATGAAAAAGAAAACTAAAAGGAAGTATTGACCCTCCTTTACCTTGTTGTGTTGGCAGGATGTATGTCCAGTGGAGGGAAAGGGAGCATGAGGCAATCAGTGAGTTGGTTGCAGCAGATTCGAATGTCGTGGCCGTGTTAATGCAATGCAGTTTACTCAAATTCTTTTTATGTCCATTTATGTGTGCACAACCAAGGCTACTGAATGACTTGATTGACTATTGGCACCCTGATGCAGAGGCATTTATGCTAGAGGGGAAATCATTGGTGCCCACCACCGAGGATATCTATTTTATGACTGGCCTCTCAAGGAGAGGGGAACCAATCAACTTCCGGACGTTTCCTATGGGGCCGAGCAAGATCTCAGAATTGATAGCTGAGCACTGTGAGGGTGGGACTGACCGTGTGGGCTCCTAGGTACCCATTAGCAATATTACTAACTTAGTGTTGCAGACTATATTGTTACTGATTGGGCGGATTACCGGCTCAGTAGCCTTGCAACAGGTGTCTCGCGCACAGATAAACTGTGCCATCCAGTGCATGAATGCACAAATTTTTTATTGGAGTACCACACTACTCGAGTGCATGAAGAGGCAATTGACAGATTGTTGACAGTGGACACAGAGAAACTTCGGGTTCGGGACCATCTTGTGCTCATTCTTTTTTGAGTGAGTTCTAAGTATTAGTCCTCGGGTTGTAGTATGAGGACATAAAGCCTCTTTCCCTGCAGTTTGTAGATGGGCAGTCTTACTGCCGCGATAGGGTGGTGGAAGGACCGTTGAGTCCTTCGACGATGAGTTCTTTGTGTGGCTGTCACGACAGATCCCTGTGATTGAGGACTACCCATATGCAGGGATAGACTTTTCTAGAGATCCTGAGATACCCGTGCCTCTTGGTGAGGAGCAAGGGGAGATGGGTAAGTCTCCACCTTTGTAGTTTTTTTTTTGTTTGCATATGTAATTTTTATGTCCTTTTGTTATATATATCATTTTTTGTATGCCAGAGTATTTGACGGATAAACATTTGTTGCATGCAGATGTGGGACCCGTGCAACCTGCCAATTATGCATGGAACAGGCATCGTCCATGGCCAAAATTCGCGGCTACCGTCGCTGGGGGAGCAGCAGTAGCAGGGAACCTCCCAGCAGGAGAGGCCGAGAGGGTCCTTAGACGAGTTGAGCGGAACTTCACTATGCTCACTCGCACAATCCCGATGGCAAAGATAGAGGACCTGCTGCCATCCATGTCGCCTCATGTTGTGGGGGCACCTCAAACATGGGTCTGTTTGTTTAGGCGTTTAGCCCATGCTATGGATGATTATAACAGGGCCCATAGGCCCTGAACAGACTTAGACTTTTTATGTGCCATGAGCACCTACTTGTATATATTTTTTGAGGGCATAAGCCCGGTGACTCGTTACTATTCCCATTTTTTAGGCGGTTGTGTCCATCTATGTACTTTGGTTATTTTATGATGTTTATATATGGTTTTTATCTTTTTGTGTATTATGGATTCTGTGTGCAAAAATGTATTTATATGTTTATGTCCATGTTCGTTTATATGTGTGCAAGATGCCAATATAAAATTTGATTAGCTAGAGTATCTGTAATTTGGTTTAATCTCCTAGGAACATGAAAATATGTAATATAATCAAAGTTTCGTTCTAAGAGACGTACCCTAAGGAATCATCGGTGTAAAGTTGGATCATGAACCCGGTATACTCTGTTTAGCTGCGACACAACCATTTGAGCGTCGAGATAGACCCGGAGATGAGAGATACCCAATGACAAGGCGTCACGAAGCAACTCAATAACTGCACTATACTTGGCGACATAATTTGTGGTGTCACCTAAGCATATACCTCCAAAAGATAACCACTGACCCTGAGGTGTAAAGATTACCCAAGCTACGGAGGCAATCCTCCGCATGTGTTGAATAGCACCGTCTGCATACCCAACAAACACCTTGAACACACTTGAAATCTTCCATATTGACGAAAGATAACATCAATGACATGTCCATAACACTTTAAAAGAAACTTAAAAAGTAATAGTACAAAGACTATACATATGTTACAAAAAGTTACCCACAGTGACCTGTCTATGAGTAATACTTCTTGATGTAGAGCCCATTTGTAGGCTCCGCCAAAGCATTCCCTTCAAAATCAACCAAACGATAAGCGCCCTTTTTTAATACCTCTTTTATAATGAAGGGTCTGAACCACATGGGTTTAAACTTTCCTGCCCCTAGGGGGTCCTTGTCTTGGTCATAGACCAGGATAAGGTCGCCTTCAGAGAAAATCTGAGGACGAATGGACCTATCATATTGACACTTGACCTTATGTTTTTGAGCCTTGTTGGCCAGGGCCGCATCGCGACGCTGCTCATCAAGCTGCTCAAGGTGTACTAATCGTTCTTCAAGCGGAGAAGTGTCTGGCAATAACTGTACTACCAATTTTAGAGATGGGATTTGACATTCCATGGGCAAGAATGCCTCCATCCCGTAAACGAGTTGAAAAGGTGAGAAACTGGTTGCAGCCTTAACAGATGTTTGGTAAGCCCATAATGCCGAGTATAACATCAAATTCCAATTTGACTTGGCTGAGTTGATAGTTCGCTGTAAAATAGTCTTAAGAGTTTTGTTTACAACCTCCACCTGCCCATTGGCTTGGGGGTAGTAAGGTGATGAATGTTCCTGCCGCAAGCCAAGCTTGGATGTTAATTTGGTCATCATTTGGTTCTGAAAGTGACTACCATGGTCAGTGATAATATCTCTCAGGACGTCGAACCTTGCTATGATCTGGTTGAATAAGAAGAGAGTCGCAGTCTCTCCATCATCTTTAAACGTTGGCATAGCTTCGACCCACTTAGTGAAGTAGTCGATAGCTACGATGATATAGCGGTGCCCCCTTGTTGACGGGGGGTTGCATGTAGTGTAATCAATCCCCCACTTAGTGAAGGGACCAACTGTGATGACAGAAAACATAGGAGCGTGATGTGCCCTCATCTTCCGAGAGAATATTTAGCACGGATGGCACTTCTTGACCGATTCGATACAATCTTTGATAAGTGTTGGCCAGAAGTAACCTGCTCATAGAATCTTTTGGGTTGTTGCCAACCCAGATAAATGACCGCCACAAGCTCCGGTATGGCAATCGTTGAGCACTATGATGGCCTCCTCATGAGTGAGACATCGACGCAAGATGCAGTCTACACCTCTCTGATACAACGTATCATCGAGTATGAGATAATTCTTAGCCTGATGGCGTATCCGCCGATGCTCGTCACGAGAAGCAGAGGTGGGGCATTTCAAAGTCTGGAGATAGATAAGTATATCTCCGTACTAGGGGTCTGAAGATGCAATCAAAAACATATCCCCCCAAATAGGCGATTCCTCAGGCACAATGTCACTTGACTCAATCGGAAGTTCCGAAATAAGCTCTACGAAGACCAATGACTTCTTGGACTTTACTAAAACAAAGTCTAAGTCAACTTCTTGGAGGATGACTATCCATCTACTGATTTTTCCGCCTATAACTCGTCATGTCAACATGTACTGGAATGGATTCATGAAAATCATGACGGTGGTCTTGCGAAACAGAACATAGTGACGGAACCGTTGAACAGCATGAACTGCTGCCAACGCAAGTTTTTCGATATGAGAATAATTGAGTTCTAGTCCTACGAGGCCTCGGCTCAGGTAATAGATCACGTATTCCGAAAACGAATCATTTTCCTGAACTAAAACCATGCCTATGGTTGACTCTGTGGAAGCCAGATATAATAAGAAAACTTTGCTATAGTTAGGTGGTCGTGGCAGAGGTGTGGTTGTGAGGGTGTGTTTTAATGCATCGAAAGAGCGTTGAGCGGCTTCATCCTAGGAAAAAGGAATGTATTTCTTTAGTAAATGCATAAAGACCTTGGTGATTTCGGCATAGTTGGCGATGAAGCATCGTAAGAAGTTCGCCTTGCCTTGTAGACTCTGAAGTTGTAAGATTGTGCGTGGGGGGGGCAACTAGATTATTGCCTCCACCTTAAGAGGATCGACCATGATCCATGTTGTTGATACAATGAAACCTAACAAAAGTCCTGACGTTACGCAGAAGCTTCACTTGTTTGGATTCAAGCAAATCCTGAAGTAGCGACAGCGTTCGAAGATTAGTCTAAGGTGCGTGGGATGATCTGTTCGCTTGCAAGAGCATGATGCTAAATCATCTAAATAGGCCTCGACTATATGTTTGAGGTCATGAAAAGCAAAAGACATGGCCCGCTGGAATGTGGCTCCAACATTTTTAAGGCCAAAAGGCATCTTACGATATGCGAATGTACCCCATGGACAAATGAATGTCATTTTGTGTTGGTCTTCAGGTTTGATTTGGATTTGATTATATCCCGAAAAACCATCCATGAACGAAAAGGCTTCACAACCGGCACATTCATCAATGATCTGGTCAATGAATGGTGTTGGAAAATTATCTTTGGGACATGCCTTGTTCAAATCATGGAAATCGGTACATACACGAATCGTGCCTTGTTTTTTATTGACCAGCACAGGGTTTGACACCCATTGAGTCAAATGGATAGGATAAATAAAACCTGCCTTTAGCAATTTCTCAACCTCAATCTTGATGGCTGATACTTTCTTAGGATTGACTAGACGAAGTTTTTGTCGAATAGGCTTGGCATCAGGATACGTTGTGATTTCATGTTCAACTATTTTCGGATCGATACCTGGCATTTCCTCATAATACCAAGCAAAAACGTCGCGGAATTATTTGAAAAGATCCGTGTAAATTTGAATCTCTTTGGGGGAGAAATCCGCTCTGATGAAGACAATCTCCGCGACATCAAGGTTTCGAGAGATGTTGATGGGTATAGTTTTAGCGATAGTCGCCATATTCCCCTCAGCATAAATTTCCTGTGTAGCTAAGAGATTAATAGGACATGGTTGATCTCCCGTCATGGTAACGGTGAATTCTCCTGCGTTGATTCAGCTTAAATCTGGGAGAAAGTATGATCTATGATGAAGATCTTGCCAAGGTTTTTCCGGACTAGTCATCGCTTCAATTACTGCTTCGTCAGAAGGCAAGACTAAGTCTAACGAATTGACGTTAGCGAGAGAACCCTGAGCCCAAATAGGCTCTAGAAGTGGATCTAACTCTAGTGCAGGAGTCGGATCAGGGTTAGCTTAAGCTTGCTGGACTAAAGAGTATGCTACCTCAGTGGCAGACAAGGGCATGGACATGCTAGGGTGCCCTGTCTCATCCATTGTGGCTGATGGGGAAGGATGAATCCAAGGATCCTCAAAGTAAGTCGTGCAGAACGACAAAACTTGAAAAATCTCAACCTTATGGTGATTAGATATAAATTTGACATCGTCATGAGGAGGTGGGTAATAGAAGGTATCCATCAAGGATGGGCACAAACCAACTCCTATGTTAACGACACCTGGTTGAGGATTATCAATCATGGGGACCGTGGATGCCCCCAAAGCTGGGTCAGGTCTGGAGAAAGATAGTTGATCGATGGTCACTATCCGACCCTCGTGTGGAAACAAAAAGACTCGGAAAACTATAGCAACCACATCTTGCATAGCATAAGTCCAACTTCATCCTAACAAGAGGCTATAGTCGAGGGGAGCATCGACTACCTCGACTTCGACACACACGGTTTTCCCTCCTAACTGCATAGGGAAAGAAGGAACGATGCCATGTGGTCGGAAAGAACGACCGTCGAAAGTAGTGAGGAGAGTAGGTGATGGAGACAAAGTGGGCTGGCCAATGGCCTTCCAACATGCTAATGACATAACGCATGTCGAGGCGCCCTCGTCGACCATCGTGCGGAAGATATTTCGTGTAAAAGTTTTCGTGGGATGAGCCAATACTATCTGAAACGCTATGTGGTAAGGCAGACGAGGTTTTAAGTCGGTTGTATATAACATGATGGTACCCGGATTACAAGTCTCAGTAGAACCCAAAGCGGTTAACAAGGCTTTTCTCTGAGTAGGGCAGCTTTGGAGGACCTCCAAAGCAGACATCGCACAAGGGGTTTGTGATAAATCCCCCACCACAGAGTAATTTTGGGCGGCCCTTGTGTTTGGGTTGTGAGAATCTTTTTTAAATGCACCCTTTGGAATGTGTGTCATTGTTTCTCCCAACGTCTTCTCAATCTATAGAGGAAGAGATGGGAGATCAGCTTCTTTACCCTTCTCAGAAGCACTTGGTTTACTATAGTCGTGCACTATAGTCGTTATGAAAGCATCACCCCTAACCATGTATACGTTCGCAGATGAGGGATTGTTTGGAGGAGGGAAGGTTTCTTGGTTGCCCCCTTCTGTGCTTGTAGAGGCTTGAGTTAAATTTTTCCCATGTTGAAAGGGATTAGTCAACACTGCCTGTTGTTGCTGTGTGACAATTTTTTGGGCCTCTGCAAGTCGAGGACAAAGATGGGTCAGGTGGTCTTCCACGCACAAGTTGCACAGATACCTCGCCTTCCATTTTTCCGTGTTGTCCCCGCCAGCATTATCAGTGGTTTTTTTATCCCCCTTACCCTTCTTTCATTGTTTTTTCTTCCCTTCAGGTTGTTGGGTGACCTTTGGGTTAGTCGACTGCACGGAGTGTACTTCCGACGTTTGGGTAGGGGGAGAATCCAAAGCAGTAGTTTGGTTGGCCGTTGTGTGTTGTATGGATAATTGTTGCAACTATTTTGTCAATTGCTCAGCGGGCTTGGTTTGTGCTGAACCAACAGTACCATCGGCATGTGGTCCAGCTCTATGTCTAGTTTTATCCAGTATCGAACGTGGCGCATCTGGCAAGATGTTGTATAATAAACCAGACTGAGAATAGATGAGCTCAAACTGTTGAGCCCTCATGATGGCATCTTCTTCGGAGAAAACTTCAGAAGTCGCGACGTCTTTGGATAACTGTGGGACCAAAGACTTAAGGAACCACTCAAGCAGGAATGTTGATGGGACTGGTACTTTGATTAGACTCTTCCGGCGTCTCCATTCTCGGATATGATCAGAGATATGGTCCGTTGTTGTCTGTTCAAAATTGGCGAGCAGCTCTGTGCCATCATTGTATCTCATAGGTAACTGGAAATGGTTAAGGAAGGCCATCGCCAGTTCGCCAAAAGAATAGTATCTTAAGCGACCGAGCTCGATGTACCATTTCGCGGCACTCCCGATAAGAGTACGTTGAAACAATCGCAACTGTACGGAGTCATCTTTCAATGAGTTAGATGAACACCAAAGATGAAAGGTAGTCACATGATCTCCTGGATCTTCATTAGGCTTGGCCTCGAACTTTGGAATGTCTGAAGGCAACTTCGTTGGCATAGGAGGCCAACGTGAATCGTGACAAATAGGATCATTTAACAACCTTGTCAAATCTGGCAAGTGTAACATCACCAGGAATGGTAGTTTGGGTTGTTGCTGATAACCTGGGAAAAAGGGTCCTGGAGTTTGACTGGCACCAGGTTGCCAGGAAAAGTTTGGCTGCTAGCCCAGATTTTAGTAGAAACCATGGCCCTGACCAGCGTAAGGATTTTTCATCTGTGGAGACATCATTGGTTGATTTCCCATAAAGGACATAGAGTGTTGGGCATGCATCGTGTTCGAAGGACTTTGGGAAGGATTACCCCATGTCGGTCCTGATGGGAGAGGCATAGTAGTCTATCCAGGGTTCCATTGACTATGAAAAGAATTACCCTAGAACGGAATTCCAGAGGAGGGAATTGATCCTTGTCCTTAGTTCTAAGGTCCTGCTATATGTGCCCCCTGCGTAGGAATAGTACCCTGCGCAGGAGTAGATTGTCCAAAAATGGGATTGCCCCCAGATGGGAAAGCGGTTGATGAGAAAGTGTTGTTACCAAATATCCCATTCCAAGAAAATAGTGTCGAACCTACCGGCATACTGTGCGCAGGTGTTCCTTAACTCCCTGCTCCAAATAAACTAGTGTGTGTAGGCTGCCCGGCGGACTGTTGATGCGGACGACCAAGCGAAGGGGACGAAGGAGGGATATGACCTCCTGCATAAGGAAAAGCGTTAAAAGGGACAGGAGTGCCCCCAAGTTGACCTTGCAGAGGAGCGTTAGAGCTCCCTGCACCCAGACCCAAAGTCTGTAAAGTGGAGTAGGTTAGTGCAGGACTTGTACCCGAACTAGGCATACCGTATGAGAACGGAGGGCATGTCGCACTAGGTGTGAAGGGGGTTGTGGTCACTGCCATAGACAGGTTCGGTCCACTGTGCGACACAGTTGCAGCCGAGACCATGGTGGCTTGGACCGACGATGATAAGTTAGGAGATGACTCTCCTGTGGTAGCAACTGTGGTGGGACTTGAAGAATTCCCAGAAGAAGTAACAGTGTTTGTTTCCATAGCTGTGTGAGGCACTATCTGGCGTTCGTGAAATTGGATTGGTACAATAAAAGGTGCCAAGATATTAGTGGTTGGGGTTTCAACCGAGCCAAGATTGGCGGTTGATTCCTCCGGGAGTTGTTCAGGCACAAAGGTTTGTAACCCAGTCGCTTCAAAAGACCCTTGTTGGTCTAGCTTCCGCCTTAATGGTGGCGGGGGTGGCTCCAGTGTAACCGATGGCAGACCAAGAAGCCTTCGTGACTGGCGAAGCTCGGGATCCTCCACTGTGTGAGAAGATCCAAGACACGCTAAGGTATTCTAAATGTTCAAAAGTAACACACACTAAAAAGAAGCCCCTAAGAGATAATTCAAGCAATCACTAAACTATTTGGAAGAATATTTACAACAACCAACACTAGAGTAACTTACCGGTGCAAGTGCAACTCGAACATGGAAGCACCCTCCGGGTATACTCTACAAAGTGTGGCACGATGTCTGTCCTAGGTACCGCGGTATACCCCCGCAGTCACCTGTGTATGTCCCTAAAAATATTGGCAACTAGGTTGCCAGCACGCGAATAGTCACCAGGCGGGTACAGTCGAAAGTCGGGTAGACCACAATGAGCAGGGTATCAAGCCCGAAACCTGTCAAGAGTATCAAGAGAAAATGCTCCGGAAGACAACTGAGGACCTCGAACGGATTCTAGACCCATGAAGCCCTGTGTCAAATGCAAACGATGGAATCCCAAAACAAGCCCTCTATATATGTTCTCTACTACGATTGGTCTGGCTTTGGAGGGGTTATCTCCGCTACCTTTCCGCACGCGACCTCGTGTTTATCCCCTGTGTTAGAGGGGGGTCCCGGATAAATTCCATGAAATTGGACTTAGACACTCCCTATCTTAGACTCTAATGTTTGGTTTTGAATGGCCTTGAAGAGTTTCCTCTCCAACCTAATTCAAGGCCCTAGTCCTGAACTAGTTTGTGAACCCTACAAACATAAAAGTCTAGTAGATATTTAAAATTAGCGTTGCTTTTATGGATTTATCTTACGTCAAGGGGTATGAGGGTGAAACAGATGATGTGTAAAGATGAAAGAAAAAATGAAAGAAAAAAGCTGGAAACAAAAGACTTTTACTAAATGCAAAATTTCAACAACTTTTCACAAAAAAAAATAAGATTTTTTTTTTTTTTAATTTTTCTAAGATTTTATACAGCAAACTTAAAGGAATTTCGCTCAAATACGAGCTACTTATGATCTAAGTGAATTGCAAAAAATTATGAAAAAAAAAGACTTTTCCCTAGCTAATGATGCAGAAACACACCTTTCAACCAATGAAGAAAATGAAAAGAGATTTTTTTTTATTTATTTAAGTGCTAGTAAAGCAACAAAGGGAAAATACCGACAAGCAAAAAAACAAAAAAAACAAATTATGTCTTAAAGCGCAGATCGCAAAGAATCAAAGTAAAGAATCACACAATGGTAATAAAAAATAAAATACTCTCACGCTTGTCTAAAAACCATAAAATATATATATATATATATATATATATATATATATATATATATATATATATATATATTTTATGTCCACTATTAACTGAGAAAAGCAGGCTAAGGGTAAGATGACCTAACCTACTGACTGTTCAAACCTAGACTCAAACACATGAGAGGAATACTTCTTATCAAAGGAGGGGATGACTGCCCCACCTTGAACAAAAAGTAGCAAGTCCAAGCACGCGACTGTCACTAAAACAGCACGCGTGCAAACGCGTGATGACCAGAGACAGAAAGTGTGTACACATGGGCTGACCTTGTGCAGGCCGCATGTATATCTAAATTCTAAGGAAATATATGAAAACAGACAGTCTAGACCAGGAAGAGGCTTCTGGTATTGATAACCAAGGTCCCTTGAAGGCTTGGATGCTCTTTCTAACAGAAAAGACAAATAATGTAAGGAATAATAAGGCGAAAAAAGGCAATCTGAGATAGGACTGTGAACCAGCAGAACTCAGACAGGATTCCAAAAAACCCCCTGAGAATGTGTAATTCTGACAGGGAAGAGGAGGATTGCCTCTAAGGTTCTCTGAACTCCTACACGCTACTGCTATCTCTATAGATAGTGTTCACACGCGGGCTGTCAGAGGATAGGGCGTGGGTACACACGTGCAGGCCTTCTGCAGGCCGTGTGTACCTCTATGTGTCCCGAAAACTATAGTCAAGAAAAATTCAGGGAAAGCTGGTATGGAAAACTAGACTCCCTGCTAGCTCAGACCTTACAGAAAAAGATAGGCAAAGAAAAAACTGAAAACCTAATCCTTAAACTACCCAAAAACTTAAATAAATCCAGGAACCCTAAAGAGTATTCTCCCCAGTACGGTCGCCAATTCTGTTCTTGGGAAAAACACCCTACGGACTAGCAAACTAGGGTCAGACTTGCATGCATATTTTGACCGAATAGAAACTACATTTTTACCTACAACCCAAGATTTAAACCCCTTTTTCACAGTAAATGCATGGAAAAGGACCACCAACCTTATTACCGGTGTTCGATGTAGATCCTCCATTGCTCTTCGATTAATTGCTTGCGTTGCTCCTTCCATAGATGACCTGCACTCAAGACAAACAACAACTATGCATGCATGCTACTTCTATACTCAAGGGTTAGAAATCAAGCATAAATTAATCAAACCATAGACAATTCATGCATTGGGATGGGAAAAGTATTCTTTTTATTACTGACAGTGAATCAACTTACAAAAAAGCTGAGACCGGCCACCGCTCCTTGAACCTGGTCCTATGCTCCTCTTCTTCTATCCTTCAACTGCTTTGTGTTAAATCTCCTTTGGCATGAGGAAAGGCTAAAGGGTTGGGACAATGGATTACGTAAATGGGCAGAGTTTCTTCGCTATATTTTTTTTTCCTCCAAATGGTACCCCTACATCTTCTTTTATAGGCTAGAAGGAGCTAGGGTTCTGGACGAACCCTCAGCCATGCATGGCCGGGAGTTTCAGTTAACTAACCCATAGCTTTTTGTTCCGTCGGAAACTTTCCTTTTTTGTGCTTTGTTAGGTACACACGGGTTGTTGTGAGTCAACCAACGTGCACACGCGTGCTGTAATGGGTTAAGGCATGTGGGCCTTGACACAAGAGGATTTTCAAAGAGTTGTTCAGTAGAGTTTTGGCAAGGAAGGGATATGAGTTGGCCTGATGCTAGGTAAGCATGTGTGGTGCAATTTAGGGTTATAACATAACCGTACCACCTCCTAGCCGCCTCATCACATCGGTCCATCATGACATGCTTGGATCGTGCAGTCCATGTGGAATAATTTCTATTCTAGGGCTCAATCCTAGAACCCGCTCAAAGAAAAAGATACACATAATGGATGCAAATCCAAAATTCCTCTTTTTCCCTTATTTGCAATCCATCAGCTGGCTCTTCATGTTAGCCAGTAGTAAGGTACCCAGTCATAAACAGTGGGTCGTAAACACTCCACCGCATAG
>ML817274.1:49618-85419 GCA_009831015.1 Picea engelmannii
TACTTGGCTTCTTCAAGCACACATGCAAATAATGAGGCATGGTTGGTTGACTCAGGTGCATCCTTTCATATGAATCCCCATAGGGAGTGGTTCTGTGAATATGAAAGGTATGATGGAGGTAATGTTTTCCTAGGTGATGACTCAATAACCAGAATCATAGGTCGAGGGAAATTCAAGTTGAGGCTTAGATATGGAAAGATTAGAACACTGCTTGGTGTTCTACACATCCCAGGATTGTGATCTGGATTTTATGAGCAGGATGAGATGAATACATATTATTAACAAGTGCTTAACATAAAATAACAGAGATACAGTAAAATTGGTTTTCTATTCAATAAGGAAATAAGCTGAAACTGTAAAATGCAGCAGAAACAAGCTTGTTGGAATGGTGGCGGCTTATCTCTGAGAAGAGATGTGTCGGTTGCACTCATTTGCAAGAACATGATTACAATGAGGCTCTAAAGGCCTTTTTACAATAAACAGGAATGCCAAAAATCGTAGACATCCAAAAACCTAACCCTAGGAGATGAAGCGCCAAAATTCATGTAACCCCATTTGGGTAAGTTAGTACATCAACTTCCCAGGGTCGTAACTTTTGCATACGATATCCATTTTAGGCCTATGATATCCCATTGGAAAGGTATCATCGAGGAGAATCATTTTTGGAGAAATAATGAAGGAACTTCCACATTTCTCCCCATTTTCCCAAAAAAACATCGTTTAGGGCCTCAAAACAACTCCGGAAGTGAAAAACTACTAAAATGGTAAATTGCCAAAATTGCCAGAAAATTGTTTTGAACCAGTTGGAAAAGGTGGGTGGCCACCAATATCCACCTGGATCAGATTGTCCAGAAATTTGATTTCTATAAGAAAAATGGACGATGTAGGGGTAAAACAATATTTGAAAAGGAAACATGTAGGATGGTTTGAGGAGCAATGGTGTTGTTGAAGGGAGTTCGGTTTGGAACTATGCATAAGCTGCAATGAGCCACTATTAGTGATGGGTGTAATAGTTCCATTTTTCCTAATATTGGAGTTGAAGAATAAATAAATCCTATAGTCTCTAGAGAAAAGGTTATGATGTGGCATCAAAGACTGGGGCATATGAGAGAGAAGGGTCTTCAACTACTACACGATAAAGGTATGTTTGAAGGTATGTCTAACTGCTCTCTGGATTTTGATTTCTATGAACATTGTGTATATGGGAAGTAGAATTGGGTAAGAATCCCCTATGGGTCAACGAGGGCAGAAGGAATTTTATATCTAGTTTACCATTATGTGTTTAGACCTGTGTCGGTTCTATCATAAAGAAAATCTATGTACTATGACTCATTTATAAATGAATTCTCGAGGAATACTTGGATATATTTCCTCAAAAAAAATATGAAGTCTTTGAAAGGTTTAAAGGGTTTAAGTCTCTTGTTGAGAATCAAAAAAAGAAAAGAATTAAGGTGTTGAGGACAGATAATGGCAGAGAGTTATGCGAGAATGACTTTGAATAATTTTGTAAGAAGTGTGGTATAACAAGGCAGAAGGCTACTCCATGTACACCTCAAAAGAATGGAGTTGTAGAAAGGATGAAAAAGATGTTGATGGAAAAGGCAAGGTGCATTCTTAGTGTTGTCGGGTTAGGGAAAAAATTATCGGTAGAGGCAGTGGGTATTGCATGTTACTTGATCAACAGATCACCCTCATCAGTTCTGGATGAAAAGACTCCACAAGAGGTATGGATTGGTAAGAAACCTTCTCTCACACATCTCAAGGTATTTGGCTATGAGGCCTATGTTCATGTTCCAAAGGAAAACATGAGTAAGATAGATAAGAAGGCTGAAAAGTGTATCTAAATTGGGTATAACTATCATCTCAAAGGTTATAAGCTTTGGAACCCAAAAACTAAGAAGGTTATGTATAGACGAGATGTCCTATTTAGAGAAATGAAGGATGTTGTTAAACAAGAATTCCTACCAAGTAGGGAAGAACCATAGAAAATAGAGTTTGATTTAAAGGATAATGAATTAGACTCTACAGAAGAACAAGAACCAGAAGAAGAAGATACTCATACTCCAGTATTGAGGAGATCGGTTTGAGAAAGAAGGCTACCGAAAAGGTATACTCCATCTGATTTTCATTTAAATTTGTATTTATCTATTATTGATGGTGATCCTAAAACTGTTAGGGAGGCAGTGGATTTAGAGGATGGAAAGCTCTGGAAAAAGGACATGGATGAATAAATGGTAGCCTTGGATAAGAATGAGGCTTGGGTCTAGTGGATTTGTCGACTAGAAGAAATCCCATTAGCAGCAAATGGGTATTTAAAAATAATCTAAACGCATATGGAAAAATGGAGAAATACAAAGCTCGAATAGTAGCAAAGGGTTATTCCCAGGTTGAGGGAATTGATTTTAGTGAGATTGTTTCTCTTGTTTCCAAGTTAACTTCTATAATATTTATGTTATATGTTGTTGTTGCATTTGATTTTGAAGTAGAATAGATGGATGTGAAGAAAACATTCCTACATGGGGATCTGGAAGAGGAAATCTATATGAAGCAACCAGAAGGTTTTGTTGTGAAGGGAAAGAAGGAGCTGGTATGCAAGCTGAAAAAGTCCTTGTATGGTTTAAAACAATCACCAAGGATGCGGTATCAAAAAATTGATACTTATATGCTGGGACTTGGCTTCACAAGAAGAAAAGAGGATCACTGTGTGTATTTTAAATTAATTGGTGATCATTTGATTTATTTGGTATTGTATGTGGATGACATATTGTTGATAGGAAACAACAAGGAGATTATCCAAGATGTGAAAACTCAGTTGTCCTCTAAATTTGACATGAAGGATCTCGGTGCCTCAAATTTCATTTTGGGCATGGAAATTAAGAGAGATCAGAAAAAGAGGAAACTCTGGTTAAATCAGATAAAATATGTCGAGACAATATTGCATAGGTTTGATATGCAGGAATGTAAATCGGTAAAGGTCCCTATTCTTGTTGGTGTAAAGTTATATGTGGATCAGTGTCCTAAGACACAGGAAGAGGATGAGGACATGTCTCATGTTCCATATGTGAGTGCAGTTGGAATTTTGATTTATGAAATGGTCTATACTAGACCGGAAATTGCACATGCAGTGAGAGTTTGGAGCAGGTATATGTCAAAACCAGGAAAGGATCATTGGACAACAGTAAAAAGGGTTTTCAGGTATTTTTGTGGAACTACTAGCTATGGATTATGCTACCAAGGAAGACCAGGATTGGAGAAAGTGTTGGACATACATGGCTTTGTAGATGTAGACTGGGCTGGAGATCTTGATCGTAGGAGATATACAAATGGGTATGTGTTTAATCATTTTGGAGGAGCAATTAGTTGGATGAGAAAAATATAGGTTGTACTGGCACTTTCAACTATAGAAGATGAATACATGGCAGTCATTCATGAAAGTAAGGAAGTAGTATGGTTATAAATATTGTGTTCAAGTATTGGATTGGTACAGTAAGTTGTAAGGATAGATTGTGATAGTCAAAGTGCAATTTTTCTAGTGAAGAACTCGACTTATCATTCAAAGACAAAGCATATTGATATTCAATATCACTTTGCGAGAGACATGGTTGAAGAAAAGAAAGTGTTGTTGATGAAGGTGGACATTTTGAAGAATGCTGCAGATTCGTTAAAAAAATCTGTGAGCACTGAGAAGTTCTCTTGGTGTAGACGATCCATGGGCATTGTTGCCCTGGATTGTTGACTATGTAACCCTATAACCCTTTGTATGCAAATAAAAAAACAAGTAGGAGAATGTTAGGTATGTGTTATATTCTTTGCACAACTAGCCCTATTTTTTGTTATGTTGCATTGGACCCACAGGGGGATTCAGGGAAACGCCCTCGAGAATTTTTTTTTACCTCAAGAAACGTGTCTCATTTTTGCCTCATTTTTCGTGTCACCTCGATTTCGTATCCATTGTTGGGCGGTTTTCAGCACATAGTTTTGGCTGATGGTTTTCTATTTCCGGTTAAGGAATTAGGGTTGTTGACTAATCTAGGTCATTAGGTTAGGGTTTTGGATGACATTGACTCCTATATGTATATTATATTGTAAACAAAGTATCACTATGAATGAATATAGAATATGTTGATTTTCTCGGTTTGGGTTTCCAAGGGAAAAATATCTGTGTAATGTGTGTATTTTCCATTGTATATTTTCTATTCTTTTATTGAAAATTTGTTTTCAGTAAAAAATTGTACAAGGAGATTTTCAATAAAATAACATAAAAGATACCGAGACACACAGGTTCATTGGTTCATGAACATCCTATTCATCTTAGCTCCTCCTAATCATCAAGCTCTTGTTTTGTACTTCGTGCTGACTAATGAGAGATTCCCTAATGATCTCCTTTCAGGGGGTCTCCTTCTATTGACTTCAACTCATCTATTTTGGAAATGAGACCTAGAGTCTTATAAGTACCTAAAGGCTTGCAGTCATCAGTGGGAGGGTCTCCCACCATCGACAGTTGGGAATACATCAATGTATCTTGATTGATGGATTTTTCAAGTGTTCGACCTCAACACCCTTATTTACACTTATAAGAATGTTCTCGGTGCCTTCATTCCTACTTTCATTATCAGTAGGTTGTCTCATGTTTGTTAACGATATACCTTAATGATCGGTAATCAAACAAAGTCTCATTGTGTTCGACATCAACTCCTCTAGTCACATGATGTAGACTTACACCTTCAGCGGATAGTGTAGAAGACCTCCAGCTTACAGTAGAAACATTCATATTTTGTTGTTGTATTTCATTGGACCAATACCTATATGACTTCAATGATCATGGGAGATCAGATATTAATCCATTGTGTATGGATATCTTCAGATTGATTTTGAGATTGGATTCCACTATGACTTGTTCATGACTATGACAGCCTGTGGCACTTTGTAATGTCTATTCATGGACATGAGCAACTATTTGATATATTTCCACATGGATCTGTAGTGTAATTCAGATTAGCAGCCATGTGTACAAAGTCATTATGGATTGTAATATTCTCATGAGTAACTAACACTTCCAGCTAAGTATCCATTACTCCAATTCTGGGAATTATAGTGTATTTCATCCATCACAAATACTCCTCTGACCTCACACATTAGGGGGCATCTATTACAACAAATTTTTCCCCACCCCATGCAACTTGATTGGATGGTCTTTCCATTTACCTATGCAGACTTGAAGTCCCCTTTTGTACCTTCTAGAGAAAAAAAACACATTTTTACACATATACATACCCTATCAGTTAGACAACATGCGTATATGCAGGTTTCTTCACTACATCTCACATACATCGGGTTTGGTGCTCAAAATTAAAAATTATGTCTGATTTCCATGCCATGTCACGAGATCCATGGTCCTTGACTTTCCATATACTGGAAACGCTTCGAATCGGCCTTTCAGTTCCATGTGAAGGCTATAAATTGAGCCTTATCCAAGCCTTGGAGGAGATTGAACAATTCAACTTTGAGAGCAAATACACTCTGGAGAAATTTCACTTCATATTGAATCTACATCCCTTTATCCTTGAAAGTCTGAACTCCTTGTTTAACCCCCAAGATCTTCCTTCTTTGTGATGGAGAACAATGATTGAAGTGGTGGAGGCCCAGCTAGAGGGAATTAGTTTCTCGGTTCTGATGTGTGTCGTTATAGAAGTTTGTCACCTATATACTTCTGCTAATTGTTTTAATAGAAATACTCTTTTCTCATCGAATTGATATCTTGCAAATATTTGAATTATTATTCCATGGGCGTATTTGTTATGTATGTTGATGGATTATGCTAATATATATATGCTAAAATTATATATTATCACCATATTCTTACGTATATTGGTTTTTGAGGACAATTAGCATGTATAAAGCTTTGAGTTGTGTGCTCAACGGTGGTCTTCATCGAACATTCAGACGAGGTAGGCTCTTGGCCTTGTCTTGCTAGCATTTCATTTATATAGCATACTTGAGATTAAAGTTGATTTACGCTTGTCATTTTGTCTATTGTGGCTTACCCCATGCCACAGAGATATTTTCCTCATAACATAGAGCTTCTAAACATGATTCTAAAAGTCTAACAAACGATGCAAGACATAAGCTAGTAAACACAAGTACAACTCAAGTATAAAAGCATCGACTTTAGCATCAATGTAAGGTTTTTATATAAAAGTATTGAAAATATATATATTCAGCCCTATGGTTGTAGCAAACAAATTGTTACAGTAGAAAAATCATTCACTAAAACTTGTCAAAGATCCACCCAAAAGATGCACTAGGACTAGTAGATTATGCTAGAAAATTCTTAGCAAATTTTGACGGTTGATAAGAGAGTAAAATCAAAAGTTATGATGAGTTTTCTGCAGCCCTAATGGTTGTAGATTAAATTTGCGACAACAGTAAGGATTTCTTGTCCCAATGAGACACCTTATTGGCTTAGAGACATGTATAGCATATAGGTTAAGTTCCACTTAAAACAATTTCAATATCTCAACTTTTCACAATTACCAATGCAATAATTTATTTCTCCAATGCATGAAGACTAGTTCTTTTATATTAGGAAAATGGAGCCTCTTTATTAAACAAGTTGTATGAGTTACTTCCTTTGGGTTGTAATATCTTTTACTCCCTAAGAGAAACCCTAAACAACAAGGAAAACCTAGGCGGGTGTAAGCCTTTTTATTCCACCTAGTATCCTTTGCACAATAGACTATTCCAAACAATTATAATGGACTTGGAGGGGGTTGTATGCCCTTATACTTCCCAAGATATCATCACATTAACCTTACAACCAAGAAAAGAGAGCAATGAACATGAAATCCTTGCCTAGTTAAAGAATTAGCAAAATGAAACCCTAACTCATCAAAGAAAACCCACCATAAAGAAAGAACATGTCTCCAAGAGAGATAGCACCTCGTACATCCATCCAATAGCATAAGATAAACCATCACAAGATAATGTAACCAAGAGAGATAGAGAGAATTTCCCAAGTAGGGCGCAAATTTCAGCCAATGTAGTCTTCTCACAATGGGAGAGTTATGATAAAATGAGATAGAAATGATCTATATTTATACAAAAACCTATAACAAGAGTTTTTCCACAAAACTTTGGGTAAACCACAAATTAATGAGAAAACAACCCTTTCTTTTCCCCTTTACAAGCTAAGTTCAAATTTAAATTTAAAAATGGCACAATAGAAACCCTATAGTGACATCATCCCTATAGAGGGTGACGTCTTGGCAATTTTAGTAAGTCATTGAAGGAGAAAAAGTTAGTCGTTGGGACCTTTAGGGCCTCCTTCTCATGCACTAGGGTTTCCTCCATAAATCCAGGTATTTTCTATCAAAACGTGCCAAGTGTCCCTTCACCACCAAGACCCTATCCCTAGGGTGACGTCAATCCCTCTCTATGTGATGTTTTGGCCTTAGAACAAAGTCGTTGAGATAGATAAGGGCTAGGTTACGTCCTCCATTGTGTCTTGTTAGGCCTCCAAAGGAAATATTCATCATTCGGTGTGTGGGCCATAGTATCCAACCTGTGGTCTCCAAGCCCCATGGAAGCCCAAGCTAGGCTTGTTCCTCCAAATTTGTCCACCAAACAAGGTCCTCCAAAGATAATGAATACACCCTCCAAGGATATCAATTCAAATGCATCATGATAAGTAAATCAAGTCAATAAAATATCCATGTTATAATGTGCATAAAAAACCACCTCATCAAAGTAAACAAGTTCTCAAAGACCCTATGCAATTTGCCAAGTTTAAGTATGGGAGGGTTGACAAAGTGACCTATTGGGTGAATCATCTCCTAAGTCATTGAGTGCCTCCCAAGAGAAACCCCTCTCTAAGACATGTGAATAAAATTACATGGATGGGGGTAAGATTTTTGGGCATGGGGTTCATGACATGCAATGGATCATAGTGTCTCATCTATGGGTGCCTTTGTAGAGGGTGTGTTGCACCTTCATTTTCAATGCAACCTTTTTTCCAAGCCCATTTATTTCCTTTTGTTCTTTTAAGATGTTTCCTGATTGAAGCCAAGGTGGGGCTTCTACCTAAGCATGAAAAACAATGCCCACCTTGACTCTACCCTAGTCACATCATGCTTCCCCAAGTTGGAAACAATGTGCGGGGATTCTACCTAAGCATGAAAAACAGTGCCCACACATGCTCCTCCTTAGATGGCCTTTTATATTAGCTATATTTTTACGGGTCCCATCAGTTTCTTATGAGTGTATATTTTAACCTTGTAGAATATTTACTACAAACATATTTTCAGTAAAAGAACAGAAAATATACAATGGAAAATACAAACATTACACAGATATTTTTCCCCTGGAAACCCAAACCAGGAAAACCAACATATTCTATATTCATTCATAGTGATATATTGTTTACAATACAATATATATATATAGGAGCCATCAACATCCAAAACCCTAACCCAATGACCTAGATTAGTCAACAACCCTAATTCCTTAACCAGAAATAGAAAACCATCAACAAAAAGCATGTGCCGAAAAACCACCCAACAATGGACATGAAAATCAAGGCAACACGAAAAATGAGGAAAAATGTGACATCTTTCCCAAGGTAAAAAAAATCTCGGGGTTGTTTCCCCTGCACCCCTTCTCAAACCCCCCTGCGTGCCCGGTGCAACACAGACACTACTTGTCATGCAAAGAATATAACACATACCCGATAATGAGAAACATTTCATTGTCCTCGAGATCTTTGGGTGAGCATATAGAAGGTTCATGACTGGCTTTTATTTTTTCCAGCTACAAGCCTCTGAGCCTTCAACCCCTTCTTCCCATGAAATGAGGGACACTCCCTTCTTGGTTCAGTACACCTGAAGATCCCAAAAGGTAAGGATATGAGGGAATGCAGTGTGGAAAGTGACAAGTATGGTCAGGAATGGAATGATGACTCATCAAGAGGACCTCCCAGTAGCAATCCTATCCCTAAGGGTGACCCACTTGCTAGGGCGCAGTGTCAACCACCAAGGTGAAACAAGGCAAAGAGCATAATGTCCAAGAAGATGTTACATAATCAAAAGCAGTTTTAAATGAAACAAACCCAAATGCCTCAAATATTGAAATGACACTGAACATAATACCTGGCTTGTACCTCATGGAGCAAGATTCAATGTCCTCTGCAAGAAACCCAATGTGATGGATACCCTCATGATGAACCTGGAACGGTGGTGGTGAAGTGGGATTCTATCTATGCAAGTGGACACCGCTAGTCAAGTTATCTCTCGGTACTCCATGTCTGCAATGTGAGGGCCTCGAGACATCATCTCCTTAGTTATCCATAAAATCGGGGATAACATGAAGTAGGAAGCAGATTTCAAGCAGTGGGCAGCAGGTCCCGGAAAGGTATCTGGGAAGCCATACATATTCTTCAATTTTCTTGCTTGAAGGACCAGGCACATATTTTTTAGCAGATTGTGTTCCCAATAGTTTTTTTTTCTGATTTTGAGATGGCCGCAACAAGTTTTAGGTTTGAAGACAAGATAGACGATGCATCGAACTTTGTGCCTTAGAAGGAGAGGGTCGCACTAGTTCTCCTAGAGAACAGATTATGGGAATTTTATAACTCAAAGGTGACCCCACTGACTGATCCAAAGGACATGGCCACCCATGAGTTGAAGGATTTGAAATATAGGAGGATCATAGTATAAGCAATGAAGGATCACTTTATCCCTCGCATATCTAAGAAGAAGTCATCCAACGATATGTTTGTAGATATGACAAATCTCTTTCAGATTAGAAATACAAACAAGAATATAGTGTTGAGGGAGAAGCTCAAAGACACCAAGATGACTAGATTATATGGGGTGACCATTTATCTTACCAAAATCACTCAGGTACGTGATCAGTTAGAAACTATTGGGGAAGTTGTTTCCAATGAGGAGTTGGTGAGGATGGCCCTAAATGGTTTTTCTAAGCCATGGGCCCCATTCATCAAGGGAATCATTGCACGGGAGAAACTTCCATATTTTGAGAAGTTGTGGGATGATTTCATCCAAGAGGATATTCAAGAGGAATCTCTAGCAGGCCAACAGGTTGGTGATGATGAGAATCTGGCCCTTGCTAGTCAGGCAAGGTGGAGCAGGGAGAATACAAGTGGAGATTCAGCTCCACATGTTGGAAAGAAGAAGGATCTAAGCAAAGTGAAATGATTTGCATGGCATAAGAGTGGCTAGTATGCTTCATAGTGTGTGAACAAAAAGAAAGGGAATATTCAGTCTCAGTAGGTAGCGTCATCTGCAAAATCTTAAGTCAAGGAGTTTGTTGAGAATTTCAAGAAGGAGTTATCATTAGCCTCTTTTATTTAAGAAATAGATTTTGGTAGTTCCTAGTTATTGGATAGTGGGGATTCTTGTCACATGACAGGGATACATGAGTCGTTCACTAGATGGTCAAAGATGGACTCAGATCTACATGTGGAGCTTGGCACTCATGCCAAGTGTGGTGTAGAGGGATTTGGGGCAATCAGGTTCCAACTGGAGTCAGGAGGTTTTTTGGAGGTGGTAGATGTGTTGTATGTCTCGGAGTTGAGGATGAATTTTCTCTCAGTCTTAGCTCTGGAGGACAAGGGTTATGCAATCTTGTTCCAAAGTGGACAAGTTTTCATGCATTTAGAGGGAGCTAGCCTTGACACAATAGTCAACATTGGTGTCAAAGAGGGAAAGGTATATAGGTTGCAAGTCAAGCCTATAATAGGATCCAAGGGGATCTTGGATCATGGATCGATGTTAGTGACAGAGGACAAGGAGAAAGAGGCTCTGAAGGGTGAGAAATTAAATGATGAGCATAGTTCATAGACTTCTAGTGTGGGGATTCAACCTTCATAGGGGAAGAGGGATTTAGCCCCTTCTAGTTCTGTCAAGAGACCAATTTGGTACAAGAAGGAATTGGTGGATGCTCAAGAGCAGAAGGCTCTTAGGATCACATTGAGGGAGAGCAGGCCTTCAACAAAGTTTCCAAACTTCGTGGCACTGATATGTAGTGTCATTGATTCTATGACTTCCAGTATTCAAGGAGAATTTGACCAGTAGGGTTGGAGGGATGCCAGTGAGTAGGATGATGTGTGTGACATTGTGCCAAGTTCAAAGGAAGAACCAGTTCTAGGTGGCTCTTCGAGAAGTAACTTCCTCGTTAAGAGGGAGTGTTGATGTTTATAGAATCGGACGTGTACTTCCACATCAATTTTGTTTCTAACATGTGAAATTCGGCCTTAATGCCTCTCAGGACTTAGGAGATTCACTTTAGTTAAGTGATTAATAAAGTTAATGTAGTTTTGTAATTAATGGAGTTTAATTTAAGTCAAATGCATAAGTATTTATCATTAGTGAGTTATATTAAATCCTATCCATTAGATCTAAAGTGAAGGTGAGATCTAATCTCATCCTTTGATCACTTTGGAGATCTAGGGTAAACTCGATATTATAAAAGGAAACCTATGTGAGAGGAGGAGATAAACATAGAATGAGTGAGCAAGATCTCATTTATTGGTTGAAGGACTTTCATTCAAGTGTGCAAGGGTAGGGTCCGAGGAAAGGAGCAAAGGGGCATCAAAGGAATAGGAGCCATGTGTGATAGGCTAGGATATTTTGTTGCATTGTATTATTCCTCAAGTGGGTCATTATCCCAGGATGGGAGCCCAGGATTTTGTTTTAATAAAATCAACAAGGTATTGGTTTTCCCTTAGGAGTTTTTCAATGGGTATTTTACCCAGAAATTATGTGTGTACTTTGTGTATGGTTTTTGTATTTGTGCTTCCACTCTAATGTTTTGTTAATAACTTAGTTGCGCTTTTATTCAGTAATTAATTTATTCATAATTAACTGTCGAGTGTTGGGTTAAGAGAAATTTAACATCTCTCATTTCAACTCAACACTGGTGACACCATTCTCTATTAAAGGTAAGCATACAACCCTTTGTTATTGGCCTATTTGAGATGTTGGATAGTGATATCAAATATTCTATATTGTGTGTGGCTAGTGATAAAACATGGTTGTCTTTGGGTTTATGATGGGAGATTTTAATGGATCATGCGCATGCTAGACAATTCCCTTTGTGTGAGACCTCATAAATTCAACGAATGCTAGGAAGGCATGCAACTTATATTGTTGGTAACAAAACCTCAATTTCATAATTCTCGGGCAGAATGTAGTCACAGGAAGATATTAGGGATATTGAATTCACTTTGTTGATGGAGACCCTTTACCACCAGAAACAACAAATTATGGATTTGCAAGTTGAATGTACAACCCTCAAACAAATGGTTGTTGGTCTAGTTAGAATTAACTCCACATATTTCTCAATGGATAAACTATCCATTTAATCAGCAGGGAATGAAGATGAAATTCTTCAACAACAACAAAAGGACATGGAGATGTTGAACACGGATCAAAATTATACAACAAATGAAGTAAAGCAATAAAAAGCCTATAATCAATTTGATCTCATCTAATAATGCCATATGCATATTGAAATTATTTGTTGTTAATAGTTTGTATGTGATTATACACATTAATAGATTTCAGAAATCATTTTTAAAAGAATGTTATGTAGAATTAGAAAATCAAATTCAATCTCTAAACATAATTCAAATAATTTTGTTAAATAACCCTTTCATATATATTTCCATATTTTAACCACGCCATTTTTCTAACATAAATATAACCATTCTTTTAATACTACAATTAATGTAACGTGTAACGTTCTCGACTTTATAATTTTTAAACTTTTGCATTTTCATTTTATCCCATATCCATATCATTTTATGAAATTATGAAAGTGGTATAAACCATAGTACTTTACTTTTATCCCATATCCATATCATTTTATGAAATTATGAAAGTGGTATAAACCATAGTACTTTACTTATACATATTCATGCGGAATTTTTTTATAATAATGAGAATGGGACCTTTCAGTGTGATATGACATTTAAATTTTTTTTTAAAGGTTGTTATGCCTTAATTATTTACAAAGGAATTGGAAGAGGGTGTTTTTAATGTGTTTGGGCACTCAATGTCTATTAAGAGGTGAGATGTCCTTTAACATTTTATAATGAATAATTTATATCATTACATTTATTTATTTATCTATTTTATAAGATGAATATTTTATAAGATGAATCATGCTAAGTTTAAAAAAGGAATTGAATTCTTATCGATCAATCAAATCCTCAATGATCATATTATTTTAATTATTAAAATATAAAGAATAAAATTATTAAAATATAAAGAATAAAATTAACATGATTTGTTATATTATTTTAATTATTAAAATATAAAGAATGAAATTAATATGATTTGAAATGTTCAAAAAACTTCAAAGCTAAACAATAATCTTCAGAGTCTTCATCATTTAAATTTATGATCCATTGCCAAATACATATTCACATGGTTTGATCTACATTCTATTAGTCTATGTTAAAGGCCAGGCTTTAAAGTAGTGATGAGTTCATTCCCTATCAAACAAAGAGCAAAGTATTATAGTGATGAGTTCATTGTTGAATTCATATTACTTCATATTTAACCTTTTATTATATATATTTATTAATTATTAAATATTAAGAATGATGAAAATGCTTTAATCCAATCTCAAAAACATAAAAGGGGATCTAATACTTTTTTATTTATAAATCAAAATTGGAAGTAATTTTTAAAAGTATACCAAAAAGTGTTTGAGATAGGGGTTTGTAACAACTTCCTCTAAAACTTAGGAAGATATTTAATAAAAAGGCGGACATGCCTCCAATCTATATAATGAATCTAGGATTTCAAAGTCCGCGAAACTTTAAATGGTCATTAATATCTATCACAAATCTTATATTAGAATTAATATAAGAAAATGACATTGTCTAACTGTTCTACATTTTGGTCCTTTTTGTTGTAATCTGGCGACATAAATATGCACGAAATCACAATTTTTTGTTGTTTGAAATGCATTTATGAATGCATAAATGGATTTAGTGTGCTGAAAAACCCCTACGACACTCAAATTACACAAAATTCACCACCCAAATCTGCAGATCAAACAATTTCTTGCCGGATTTCAGAAAAAAATTAAACAAAAATTATCCTTGGAAAATGGACAACATGTAGAACAATTAGAATACCACTAAGAAAATAAAGTATTCCTCTTATTTGAACTCTATGTTAACTAACTTATATATACAATAATCATAAGATCACTATGGTCTTTCATTTGTTGGGTTTATTGTTATTCCATGTTTTTGTTTGAGAAGCCTTTGCCTTCAAGTATGAAGTTGCCACATGTGCATGTTCGAATGAGAATAATTCTAACTCACATTATGTGATCACATAGTATCACCGAAATTTTAAAAACAAAACAGCCCATTTTTTCTTGGAATGTATCCCTTATATGGTTCTCAAATAAATTTGATACATAAATGTGTTGAAAATCAAACCTAAAATAGTTGTGGTAAACATCCCTTGGATATTGAATAAGATAAACAAAAGTTGGACACGACTTATTTGCAATCTTGAGATATGAATAATAAACAAGATACTAAATAGTTCTTCATGGTACCCCTTTCTTGCATCTTAAAAGAAGTAGGTTATTAATGAATCTTTATTGGTCAATATTTTGGCTTGTTTTAAGATGACTCAGATAGTTGTAATTTCGAAAAAATGAGTGGATCAAGGCAGGATTTTTCCTCACCAAAAAAATCAAGTCACCAAAGAGGTTAGGTTTGTCCACTTATTAACCGACTCATCTTAAAATGGGTCAAAACCCCTCAAGACAAAGTCCCATGGTCGAGGTTCATATTAATCATGGGGAACTATGACTTCCCCAAAATTCTTGTCGGATTTAGGAGAAAATTTTCACTAGAAAGGAGTCGAGTTTGTCCTCTTATTAACTTGCTCCTTTTAATATGGGGTACCATGAAGAACTACCAAATATCTTGTTTATCTCATATCTCAAGATACCAAATAATTTATATCCAACTTTTCTTTTTCTTACTTATTATCCAAGGGAAGTTTACCACAACTATTTAAGGTTTTATTTTCAATGCATTTATATATCTAATTTATTTGAGAGCCATATAAAGAAAACATTCAAAGAAAAAATGAGAGCCATCCTTTTGAGGGGATGAAGAGGAGACATGTATTATATTAAGGTTTCTTTAATATATTCCTCCACCCCCACCCTCACCCTCATATTATGGGGGTAGGGTATGTATATCTCTGTAAGCTTTACCAACCAAATTGTTGCGCGGAAGGGGTCCCTTGTCCCACAAACAAGGGAGTCTCATACACCAATTTGGTGTCTGGTTTGGTTGTGACCTTAAAATTAAAATTATTATTATTATTATGAGGGTGGCGATGGAGGGAGACATTAAGGAAAACTTATTACAATCATTGCTATCACTCTCGGAATTCGTTATTTGGTTGTTCGACTTGACTCGCAGTTGGTAGTACTACAGCTTAGTAATGTATATTCTATTCGAAGTCCTACTCTATTAAGGATATATTTGCGGATTCGCCTCTTGGAAAGGCATTTTGATTACATAGAATATCAACACATTCCGAGAAGTCTTAACACATTGACAGACGCTTTAGCTAATTATGTACTAGACAGGCATTTAAATCATTTATAAAATCAAACACATTAAAATGTACACAATTGTAAAGTAAGCCGGTAGAACCCATGTATATATATATATATAACGATCAAAGTTTGTTTTTACAAAATGTGTCTGAAGACCAAAATATCAAAAAATGAAGCTCCTAGCTTCTACAAAGTGACATCACTAATGATGTTCATGGTAGCACGCTAAGGTCCTGGCTACTCTGCGGAGAAAACGACCCATAGAGGCAGAGACTCCCACGGTGTGACGTTGATCGCGTCGTGGGATCTCCTCCAGAGGTATCTCTGGAACATCGGCCATAAGACCCTCTAAGTTTTTCTCCACTGTAAGATAGTCCTCGGCATACTGGGGGACTGGAACCACTGCTTCTCCTCGGCGCTGAACAGGAGAACTACCAGCTGGTCTATATGCCCCAACATCTGTGTTATCAACAAATTTTTGGTGTTAGTCTTTGGATGATTCTATAAAAACCAAAAACAGTTAATATGATGAAAATACAAAAACATCTAAAAGTTAAAAAGTTGGTGTATTTCTTACCAATATCTCCCCACTGTGCATCTTCAGGAAGGGCAAGGTCAGGATCACCGCGAAAGTCCAAGCCAGCATACGCATAATCCTCTATCATCAAGACCTGGCCTTAGAGTCAGTCGAAGAAGCGATCGTCATACCTAACGATCGGTCCTGTCACATGCCTAGCCATGAGTTGGCACCATCGTAACATTCGTGGATCCCTGGGACCCGGAAAGTGCCAATCAGCCTAAAGCCTATACACCGGGACCCTCTCGCAGAAGAAGGACACTAGCAGCGATCCATAACCAAACTGCTTTAGATCTCCACGCCTGCTTTTGGTCAGTTGTTTCTTGAGGTTGCGCAACACTGCATCAGCCCAGTTGAAGACCCGGGGCTCGACACACTCGAGGGCATACTGAAAATAGCTCTGTAGAGCCATATGCGGGGCAGCACTCCCTGCTATCTGAGCTATAGTGAAGAGAATGGTCCGGAGATTTATATCAGTCACTCCCCAAATGGCTACTTTTCCCTTTTGTCGTTCAGCCTCTGGCACGCAATACTCTCGGCAATACTCACTCATTTTCATGCCACCCCTGCGGTTACCAGTCAAACTGACATAAGAACCCCATCTTGACAACCCAGTCAGGAAATAGATATCTTCAATATCAATCGTCAATGTGTGGGCACCGACATTAAAGACCTGTTGATCCGGATCCCACATCCGGACTAAATGTTCCAACAATCGAACTTGGGCTCTCATGCCCGGTATGTGGAAATACTTTAGGAGACCGCAATCTCTTAAAGCGGCAATGGTTTGAGGGTGATTTTCGGTGGTAGAATTATCATCCTCGTGTTCCCTTTCTCTCCATTCGAGCACCATTGTGATAGTTACTAACCTGCATGGCAACCATGGGAAGATAGTTAATGATTTGAAACATGAGAAAAAATGGTTTGATTGGTTAAATATTATAAAAAAAATTGGGTACTGCGCTGTTCGCAGGTGACTTATAGCGCACAGTGCGGACTTCTCACACTGTAGCTTAAGCCCACCTGTGGGAATGAAGACTTCTCGCAGGCCCCGTATGGGCAGCCTGTGGGAATTCTCATTCACGCATAGGGTTTCAAAAACTAGTTTAAAACTTGAAATTTAGCCACTTAAATCATGAAATTAAACCATGAAAGGCTAGAGAATTGAGAACTTACCAATCTGATCCAGACGGTTCGTGGAATGGTGCCCCGAAGCTCCCGGAAATCGACGGTGAAGATCGGAGGTAAAATGGAAGTTTTTTGCACTAAAATGGTAAATGGGTAAAAACAATATGGTAAAAATGAATAGTAACTTTGTTTTATTTACTTTTTACCATAAAAAGTGGGTTTTTTGTATTTATTCACTATTTTACCCTAATTTCTAATACGAAAGTGAGTAAAATGACTTGCAGGTACCCAATGCAGATAATTATGGATGAAAAACTTTTGCAATATGATGTGTTTTTGTTTATTTCCTATGGTTTTGATTTCAAGACCTCAAGTGCCTTTTATCCGTTCTGGCACTTGCGAAAAACCTAGAACGTGATCGAGCGTTGTTTTATCTCTTTTCCGGGCTCGATGTGGTTGCACGAAAAAAGAACCCCCCTGGAGTTAACTTTAAGCTATTTTCACGACTCCCTAAATATGAAAAGATTGCCGAGTGATCTTGCTCTTTTGACACTCGTTAAAGTATTTGAAGTTACGCGTCCTTCGAGTGATAGTTTAACCCTTTTTCGGTCTCGTTGGACTATTGTACGAAAAAGGAACTGAGAGAGTTCTCTTTTGAGTGTTTTTCCAAACTCTATAATACTGAAAAACCTTCGAGTTTTCTATCTCTAGACTCATTAAACAAACATTGACTGACCCGTGATGGGACCGAACCACTCCTTCTTAGGGTTCGTTAAAAATACTCCGAGGGACTCGTCCGAAGGATGAGCTTATATCAACAAGAATATGTGATCCTCTTCAAGCTTGCGTTAAAATAAAGAGGTACTTGCCAGAAATGGTGGGGGAAAATTTGGGAAAGGGATATGTTTCGTTTTTGTGTCAATTGGCAGTAAGTGTCGCTCTTGAACATGACACCCTCTATTCATCATTTGAAGTCGGTTTGGGAAATCCATTTGTCTCTCATACGATTCAATAACAAGGTCTTTCCATGTGTCGTCTTTGAGTCAATGCTGCCAAATCATTGGTCGTGTCTTCCATATGTTCAAGAGCAATCCAAACCTCTTTTGAGTCAGCCATCTGTAGTTGTACTTTCATTCCGTGTCGGCCTTCCCTGTGTCCAAAGTCCAATTGTCACATGCTCTGTTTCACTTTCAAACTCTGTTACTCATTTCGTGTCACTGATGAGGGATACATCAAGGCCCTCCTGTGACGAGTCTTGTTCTGTTGACTTCAGTACATTATCCAGAATCAAGACTTAGAAATTATTTAGTACCTTGAAGCTCGCATGACTCAATGGAAAGTTTCTCACTTTCGACAGTGGGTTTACATCATTGACCCCTGATCGAGAGATTTCGTTGAGTGTTTGACATCAACTCATTTATTCACAATCGACGGATTGTACTATAGTACCTTGGGAGTCATTGACATTAATGGTGATTTCCCTCGCACTTGTTAACGGTATACATCAATGACCAGTAATCAAGTGGTTTCTACCATGTTCGACTTCGATATATGTAATCACATGGTCAGATTCGTACTTTGGGCAACGAGATTGAAGACCCTGGATATTGTCTTTGTGATCCAGGTTGCGATGGAGTATGCATAATTTGCGACACATAGATCCATTGTGTATGTCTTGGCCGATGTATATGTCTTGACCGAGGTATATAGGAAGAGATAGATTAGTTACTTGGATAGGGAATGATCCCAAGATATCTGGAATGACAGTACTTGAGTAACCACTCGAAAGCCAACTCATCCTTCTAGAATATTCCCTTCTAGAAGGTTCGAGATCTTTATCTTTTTCCCCTTTAAAATCATGTCCGCACACTAACCATGAGTACAGTGCGGGAAGTTCGCACCCCAGCTTAAGGTAGCCTGCGGGAAACAGGCATTCCCGCAAGTGAATATATAAGCAGCCTGCGAACATGTTTCAAAGTGTGAATTCTGGAAGAAGATAATTGTAACTTTTCTCAGGAAAGTATTTTTGGTAAAGAGCTTGATCTTCCATCATCGTGATATCATCATGACATCATCACAATGACCAAATTTGTGGATAGCAATCATATTATGAGAGTGGGGTGGGGAGAAAAATTAAAAAAAAAACTTAAGTAGTGTGATGTTGAAACAAACATTGACATGACCAAGTCACCAAAGAGTCCCCTATCCCAAATATCCTTTTGAGGGGATGAAGATGAGACATGTATTAGATTAAGGTTTCTCGAATATATTCCTCCACCCCCACCCTCACCCTCATATTATGGGGGTAGGGTATGTATATCTTTGTAAACGTAAACTTTACCAATGCAGAAGGGGTCCCTTGTCCCACAAACAAGGGGGTATCATACACCAATTTGGTTTTTGGTTTGGTCGTGACCTTAAAATTAAAATTAAAAATATTATTATTATTATGATTATAATTATTATTATTATTATGGGGATGGCGATGGAAGGAGATATTAGAAAAACATTATTACATGGAAGGAAGATTCAGTCTCAGTAGGTAGAAACATCTGCAAAATATCAAGTCAAGGAGTTTGTTGGGAAGTTCGAGAAGGAGTTCTCATTAGCCTCTTGTCTTTCCGACATAGATTTTGGTAGTACCTAGTTAGTGGATAGTGGGGATTCTTGTCACATGACGAGGACACATGAGTTGTTCACTAGATGGTCAAAGATGGACTCAGATCTACATGTGGAGCTTGACACTCATGCCAAGTGTGGTGTAGAGGGAGTTGGGGAATTCAGGTTCCAACTGGAGTTAGGAGGTTTTCTAGAGGTGGTAGATGTGTTGTATGTCTCAGAGTTGAGGCTGAATTTTCTCTCAATCTTAGCTCTGGAGGACAAGAGTTATGCAATCTTGTTCTAGAATGGAAAAATTTTCATGCATTCAAAGAGAGCTAGCCTTGACACAATAGTCAAAATTGGTGTCAAAGAGGGTAAGGTATATAGGTTGCAAGGAAAGCCTATAAGAGGATCCAATGGGATCTTGGATCAGGGATCGATGTCAGTGACAACAGACGAGGAGAAAGAGACTTTGAAGGGTGAGCAGTCGAATGATGAACATAGTTCATAGATTTATAGTGTGGGGAGTTTACCTTCATAGGGGAAGAGGGAGTTATCCCCTTCCTACCTCTCTGATCGACCTATCCTCGAATCTGAAAAAAGAACATGCATGAATGATAGGTTTCCCACTTCTGAAGCTCACTTCTTATTTGTGTGTGATTGATTGATGGAACGTGTTCATGTTACACCCTACCAGTCAATGAAATCACGTGTTAATGTATAGTATATATATAATATGATGTTGCATTTTGATCCTTCCAAAGTTGTTTGTTCCATTACGATATGATGGAAAGTGTGTGTTAATACCATCTATGTTTGTACGGAATGTCGAAGGGGAAACTTCTCTCTTCTCTCTATCACCCAAGGGATCAAGGGGAATGAAATGCCACGTGCTAAGGGATAGGGAAGGCACAACCAAAGGGAAAGGGCAATGATATGCTTTCCCCGCCCTCCCTCACTCAGCTCAGCCAACCAAGGGAACACGGAGCCAAGGGGAGCTTAGACCTACCTCTCCAAGGGGAACCTTAGACCTCACCCTTAAAGGGGATGCTTATCTCTCTACCTCTACTCCCTTCTCTCTACTACCTCCACTCTATCTACTACCTCTACCCAAGGGATCAAGGAGGAGCATACTCACTCACCTAAGAATACTCACTCACCCAACCAGGGGAAGGGAAGAGAAGCTCGCCTTGTCTGCTTTCACCCGGAATGTAAGAAAATGTTATGATTAGGACCAATCTTCCCCCTTCGAAGGTAGTTCACTCTATTTCTTCCTCTCTCCCTATATATTGTCGAGTGTCGAGAGACTACGTTCCTCTCCCTTATGGTCTTTTTTCTCGTTAACACCCTATAAAATGGGGCCCCACCACCCATTTTCCTCTCATATTACTCTCCCAAGAGAAAGCTCCCTTCTTCTAGTTCTTGCTTGGTTTCACCTTCATGTCCATCCAAAGCGCTTGTTTGATTTCGCTCCATTGGGGTTATAACCCGCCTGAGCACGAATATAGATTTCCTTTCCTTTATTCCCACTAAGAACAAGAACTTAGTCACCATATTCCCCCACCCAACTAGAACGGTCAATGAATCAATTTATTTCCCCACCTAGTGTTATTCTCAACCGGGTAACATTGATGCTTCATTCAAGATGGGGTACTAGCAAATTTATCTAACCAAGTAACTTCACCTTTTTTATAATAACCTGAAGAATGCATTCATAAGTGAAATCTAGAAATACGATGGAGAAGACTCTCTTAGGGATTGTTTCCATGGCACTTGGGGGCTTACGACATCCCATCCATAGGGGAACTAGGTCCAGCAATAGTCCAATAGGCTAAAGACTTATAGTCTAGTTAATAGGGGCTTATTCCTGTACAAAAGACTAGGGTTTGTCTCTTATTAAGGATTTCCACTCTATGGACCAAGAAAAAAGGCAAGACCCACCGACTGCTTGGAGACAACTAATCTAGAGTATTTGAGAAGGTGGCTTGGTTTTTCTGTTGGTTGGATCAAGGAAACTAATAAATCTACTATCCATAGGGGTCTAGGCGGGTAATAAGCTTATATTTGTTAGTCTATCAAGGCTTCTTGCCATGGAATGGGGGCTTAAGGCATCCCATCCATAGGGGAACTGGGTCCAGCAGTACTCCAATAGACTAAAACTAACCTGCTTGGACCAAGAAGACTAAAGAAAGTGTCCATAGGGATTACTCTGTGTATAGACTAGTAGGGCTTGTTTCTTAAGCTAGTACCAAAAGTTGGCCTTAGGGGTCCATCCATAAGACGGCTTGAACTCAAATTTGATCTTCACTCCAATGGAGACTCTCTTAAAAGGATTGTTTCCAAGGGGACCAAGGCAAGTAAGATGAATTGATATAGACTAGGTCTTGTCTTTATGCATCATGAGTTAAAGCCATCCAATCCATGAGACCATTCATTGATTGCATTCCCCAATGAGAAAATTCAAAGTTAGAGTATCTGAGAAGGTGGTTTGTTTACATGTTGGACCAAGAAGAGTAAAGGCTAGTGTGTTGTCCATAGGGCTTACTCTATGTACAAACTATTGGATTGTCTCAAAAATCTTTCACTCTAAGGCTTTAACTCTTCTATGTAACTTAGTGCATGGACAAAGCTAGTCTCTTTTGGATTGTCTCCATGGACATTGGGGCTTAAGGATATGTGGGTAAATTCAATACAAAAAGATGGCCTTCCTATACGGATTACAAGCTGCCTATACAGATTACAAGCAGTAGCCCAGCCTATGCAATATGGTAAATTCAGTGCATAAAGGTGGCATGGTGGCATGGACAAGATGATATAGAGTTTGAACCCGACCTTACAATAAGTGGAATTTAAGTAATATAAGGTGGATTCTCTATCGGTGGTAGTAGTTTCCCACCAACTCAAGATAAGGGGTAAATTTAGTACACAAAAGTGGCCAAAGAAGAAAAGGTAGCGTTGGGAATCAATATATACATCAATTCATATCTGTTAAGAGTTCATATTAATCTTTCTCTCCAATAAGCGCTTTGATGAGAATATTTCTCTCCGTGAGATCTTCCTCTACGAAGCTACCACATAATGGTATGTTGACTTACTAATATATGCATCTCTAGTAGTTAACATAATATATGCATCTAATGATAGGTGAATTTGACTCTTCTTCTCCAATAGAGATCTTACTCTTCGAAGCTTACACAGAGATAGTTCACCTAATAAGACTGGTTAGTGCACTGGCTTAAGGCACTTGGCAAAGATCAACTCTAAGCTAATAGTGAGACTCTATGGCTAGTACAAATTCTAGGATTTATGTCTATACAACAGCTTAAGACTAAAGCAAGTGTACACATAGGGGGGCTTACTGTAAGACTAGGGCTATTCTTTAGAGCTTGTTTCTCCATTATTTTTGGACCAAGGCACTAACTAAATAAAGTGTTGTCCATAGGGCTCCAGGAAGGGACTAATTAGCGCTTGTCTCAAAAGGCTTGTTTACGATGATAGATCTTCTTCTCCAACAAATCCATTGGGAGTTGATTTGATATTTACTCGAAATATGATAAGTATATTATTTGTGATAGGTAATCTAATTTTGATACTGGATGTTGTTCTAAAATAAAGTAAGTTAGGTAGGTTGGTGCTAGGAAGGATGGTCCAACCAGGGATTATTGGGGATGTCCAGCTTAATCTTACTCTCCAAACTTGACTCTTCTTCTCTGCGCAGACTCTTACTCTCTGAAACAATGGAAGCGCTTGGATTATGGAAAATAGGCAATGTATATGTGCATGTGTATGTGTGTGGGTGGGCGTATGCGTGCATGTGTGTGTGCGCTATAGGCAAGAAAGAAATATCATTGAGTTGAGAAAATGGTTCAAAAAAAATATACACTTCTATCATTCTTAAACGTTTATTGGGGTGTTTGTTTTGGAACTAATGAGATTATATGTAATGGTGGTAACAAGAATCCATCAAATGTCAGTTTCTGCGAAGCCTTTAGCTTAAAATTGAAAAACATGTGGGTCGTGTTAAAACTAGTATTTTCGACCCAAAATCTAAGCCCATAGATTGATATGAATTGTAATTATACACAGCAGCCCAAGATGGTCTTCACTCCACAGACCAAAGTGCATGGAATGGATTGGACTTTCCGGTCCATAATAGGGCTCAAGGAAGGCGGGACTAACAGGACTAAATAAATCTTTCTCTTAAGGCTTGTTTCTTTGTTGTTGGACCAAGAAGACTAAAAGAAGTGTTTAAAAGAATGGTTAAAACAATAAGGGAGAAAATACACTTCTATCATTGGGTTTTATTGAGAGAAAAATCCAGTGAGAATGATGGAGGCATAGGGGCTAGCCAGTTATATGAGTGGAAGAATGCATTCTTAAGTGAAATCTAGAAATCCGCCAGATCAATCAATATCCAGTTCAATATGGCAGGGTGAAAGGCGAATATCGGCTAGTGTCCATAGAACCATCGGGCATAGATCAACTCTTTGCTACTAATAGTGAGACTCTACGACTAGTAGTGTGGTAAACAGTCTAATTGGGAACCAATTGCTGACTAGTTTAAATCTTACTCTACAAGACTTGTATAGAGTAGTTATGTCTCTATAGACAACAGACGGTATTCACTCCACCTCTTTCTCTACAGCTTATGGTCTTCGCACGAACTTAAGTGCATGGACTAAATCAGAAAGCTAGTAGTGTTCATATGGGGAAACGGTAGTTCAGTAGCCCAGTAACATAGACTTAGGCTATTACTGTAAGGAAAGTAAGAGAAAAAGAAAGTGTCCATAGGGTGGGCAACAGTCCAGCAGAGGGCTAGACTTCAACTAACCCGCTAGTTCTTCATAGGGAGATCTACATCTTAATACTAAAGCTTGTCTCTAGAGCTAGTACCATAAGTCTGTTAAACCTTAAGGGTCCATAAGTAAGACAACTTGAACAACTATAGTGCAAGTATGGAATGAACTAAAAATCTTTTCTCTTTAGGCTAGTTTATTTGAGACTTTCTTAAGGCTTGTTTCTCTACTGATGGACCAAGGCAAGACCTATCAGACATATTATTGAGATGATAAATTCAAGAACAAAAGAAGGTAGTGCCCTATGCAAGATGGTAAATTCAGCAACAAAAGGTACAAAGTCTCTCATCCATATGATTGGTGAGGTACGTTAAGTGACTCAACCAAAAGGGGTGAGGTACATTAAGTGACTCACCCATCGTGGTTGAGGTACATTAAGTGACTCGACCCCAAAAGGGCAAGGTGCGTTAAGTGACTCACTCGTCGTGGGTGAGGTACGTTAAGTGACTCGAACAAAAGGGGTGAGGAACAAAGTCACTCATCCATCTAATGGGTGAGTTGGCATATCTAGATGAGATAGAGAGTCTTTATGGCCTTCCAAATAGTGTCAAATTCAGGAAGGAAAGATGGCCTCTGCAGCAAAACCTATCAGATCAGACCTATCAATAAGGTAAATTAAGTAATAGAAGGTGGCATATGAATATGATAAAGAGAAGAGAGTGTGTCCTATCGATAAGGGGGGAATTACGGTCTTCACACAGATCAAAGTGCATGGACTAAGAAAGTATATTAATGCTTGTTTCCATGAAACGCCCCCGCTTGTTTTTATCAGCAGGCTTGGGCTAAGCTAGCTTTATTAGGCTTGTTTTTGAGGCACTGGCAAGACCAAAAGGATATGTGGGATGGTAAATTAACAAATGAAAAGGTGGAATGGTGAAACCTATAATACCTATCCAGATGGTAAATTTGCTTATTGAAAGGTGGCATCATATGAAGATGTCAAACAGGCAAAGAACTTGTTGTGGGACAATATAATCAAGAAAATTCATGGAAATTGGAAGCATTTCCAGATCATACAAGAAGAAACAGCCCTAGTCAGGCAAGTCAAAGTAGATGTTGAGCTATTGAATATGGAGATGGAAGAGAAATCAGCCACAGGTCAAACCTTAATCACATATTTCAATGCCTTGACCAACGAGGAATTGAGTGAGATTGGGATTCCAGATAGAAAAACCACAATGACACTAGAAAATAAAGTGATAATCAAACGTAGGCTCGCACGGTCTGCTCATAATAAGAAGGAGCTCCTAGTTAACAATATAAGAGGTTAAATAGCCTTCAACACAGTGGTCAAAAAGGGGCTCCCACATCTGTTTGATGGTAATAGTGAATTGTACCCATGAGAGACCTATTATTAAATGTTGGTACATGAGAAATGATGACACAACAATCTATGGGATCAATGGTGCCCTCACTGGGAGGCACATCATGAAAATCCTATCAAAGGATTATGAAATTCTTACAAAATCGAGATAAATTTGAAAGGAGTTAGAGCATCCAGACTATGAAGCCTATACAGACCTAGATGTGTATATAAGAGATGTTAAGGAACAATGGTATCCAATGGGAAGGGATTGGAGGAATTTTCTCCCATTTCTTTTGAAGGATTATCAATATCTAGGACAACTTGAACCTTCTAGTACACAACAACAAACATCTACCTCGCAACAACAATTGCAGATTCAACCAAAGGTCCCAAGAAATAGATAGCATGGCAGTTAGGCTCAGTGAAAGAGGGTGAACCTGGAAAAAAGTTCGGAAAAGAATTTTGAATCAGTTTGGAGACAGTTATAGGAAACCATATTCAGTTAGAAAACCACAGTGGTTTCAAGAAAGAAACTAGTAGTTTCAATATTCTATAAAGGAAACATATGATATCGGCATAGAAAGATCTGGAGGCTCTCCTAGTGCTCATATATGATATCACCTTGGTCATATCCATGAATCTTACCAATGTTCATATATTATGGTGCCATAGAGACGTGTTCACTTGAACTAGCCATATCCAATCTAGTTAATATAGGATGTTGGCATCAAAACATGTTAACCTCTTAGACTAACATATCTACTATACAGGTTAGTATAGGATGTTGCTTTCTTTACATTGACACTTGGATCTTCCATATCCATAGCCATGCAAACCTCATTACAACCATATCCACTCTACAACGTGGTTCATATGTGATGTTTTCATCTCTACCTGGCCATAAATAAGTGGTCTCTCTACTTGGTTAATCTACAATGTCGGCATAGAAACGTGTTAACCTATTGGTTGAACTTGCCCAGAGGCCATATGATGAGTTCTCGGTCTAGTTGATGCACTAGTGGAGATCCACTAGGCCAAGTGGATGCCAGAGCTTCTGGGCTAAGAGACTATGTTGCTTGGTTACTCTGCTCGGTGGTTTGATGCTTAGTATTCATGTTCATATATTATATCGACATATCTACCTGGTTGTTCTTATAAATAAATTCTACCTTTCATCTTGTTTCTCTCTGCTACTAACAACTATATCTCTATGGTTCACACTTGAACTCGCATCCATATGTGGTTAATATATGATGTCGCTTTCTTTCTCTACGCTGGACTCTTGGATTTGCATATCCACATGTTAATACTTGTGAAATCCAGTAGAATCTAACTACCTAGATTTCTCATAGAGAAGTTTAACTTGTCCATTCTCCTCTCCAAAATCAAATAATAAGAACTCTAATCTCCATTCTTGGAAAAATATAGAGAATAATAAAATGGTAGGTTGAAATCGCATGGATAAAATGGTTGAACCCGGAGTAGTGCCATATTAACGTTACGTAGAGATTCTGATGTAAATTGAGATTGGTGATCAATGAGTCAATGCCAACAAGGTTTCCAGGTGTGTTGTTGATGCACCAAGTTTCCAAGTGTGTTGTTGATGCACCACTACACTACTCAACAATGTAAGAAGGTGTACTATGTCTTTCTTTCTATGAGAATCTGCATTATATATTACTTGTCATTAAACCATGAAACTGGAATTTCTCAGTACAGAAACATGCATGTTTTGTACGTTTCTCTCTGATTTGGGGTAAGGATCCAGCATCATGAGTCTTCTAGAGCTTGTCACATCTCTACGATATTCTCGCACATATCTGCGTTGACTTTTACTTAAAGAGAAAAGCATCCCTAATATATTCTCTCTGGTATTTGCACCCAGGTCTTCCATAGCTGAAATGCCTGGTTCTTTTCTCTCTAAGTGTTGATGTTGGAGGTGTTAATCAATAGGTGTAGCTCCTAATATGAAGATTGCATATATACGTTGACGACTTTGACCTAAAGAGAGAGCCTCTTGGTTTGTTTGTTCTAAGCAATATGAATTGAAACCAAAAATAGACAAAACCTCTTAAGTGACTTATTGGGTGAGGGGCGAAGGGGTATTTATTGGGTGGGGGGGTTCCTAATTTGGCATTTTTAATTAATATAATTTCTTTTTAGTAGGTTCAATGATACACATCTGGTTCCCTATGAGGCAAAGGATGTTTTCCAAGCCCTTAAGTAGGTGTGAGTTGCACCGACCCTAATCATAAGGGGCAAGCGCTAGCGATCCTACTCTGCAAACGTGAGTGGGAGGGACGAGCAATGTCAATTTGTATTAGTAAGGGCACCGAAGCGAACCCGTCCAACAATGCTAGTGGTGAGTGGGAGGGAAACCCGAACAATGTCTCATCCTGGTAAGGCTCACTTCCTTTTTTCTAGACGATCTTGCCATGGTCCTGGGAAATTAGCTGCCAGCTAGAATTTCAGTCCCAACAGATGAACCTGGTCCTAGTCTCTTCATCGATGGTGTCGTAGATACACAATGTCACATAGAGAAGTTCTAGCTCTGAGACGTTGACACTAGGACTAGCATCTCTACTTGCCATAGTGTCTATCCATATATGATGTCACATAGAGACATTAACTTGCCATGAAACAACTAGTTCTGTCAGGAGACCAAGTTGGTACAAGATAGCATTGATGGATTCTCAAGAGCAGAAGGCTCCTAGGAGCACATTGAGGGACAAAAGGCCTTCGACAAAGTTTCCAAACTTCATGGCACTGATATGTAGCGTCATCGATTCTGTGACTTCCAATATTTAGAGAGCAGCTGACCAATAGGGTTGGAGGGATGTCAATGAGTAGGATGATGTGTGTGACATTGTGCTAAGGTCAGAGGAAGAACCAATTCCAGGTGGCTCTTCGAGAAGTAATTTCCTCGCAAAGAGGGAGTGTTGATGTTTATAGCATCAGACATGTACTTCCACATCAATTTTGTGTCTAACATGTGGAAATCATCCTTAATGCCTCTCAAGACTTAGGAGATTCACTTTAATTAAGTGATTAATAAAGTGAATGTAGTTTAATCTAGTTTTGTAATTAATGGAGTTTAATTTAAGTCAAATGCCTAAGTATTTATCATTAATGAGTTATATTAAATCCTAGCCATTAGATCCAAAGTGAAGGTGAGATATAATCTCATCCTTTGGTCACTTTGGATATTTAGGGTAAACTCGAGATTATAAAAGGCAACCTATGTGAGAGGAGGAGACACACATAGAATGAGTGAGTGAGATCTCATTTATTGGGTGAAGAAGGAATTTCATCCAAGTGTGCAGGGGTGGGGTCTGAGGAAAGGAGAAAAGGGGAAGCAAAGGAATAGCAACCATGTGTGATAGGCTAGGCTATTTTGTTGCATTGTATTATTCCTTAAGTGGGCCATTATCCCAAGACGGGAGCCCAGGATTTTGTTTTAATCAAATCAACAAGGTACTGGTTTTCCCTTAGGGGTTTTCCATGGGTACTTTACCCATAAATTATGTGTGTACTTTGTGTATGGTTTCCGTATTTTTTCTTCCACTATAAGGTTTCGTTAATAACTCAGTTGTGCTTTTATTCAATAATTAATTTATTCAGAATTAACTGTCGGGTGTTGGGTTAAGAGAAATTTAACATCTGTCATTTCAACTCAACACCCGTGACACCATTCTCTATTAAATGTAAGCATACAACCCTTTTTTATTGGCCTATTTGAGATGTTGGATAGTGAAATCAAATATTCTAGACTGTGTGTGGCTAGTGATAAAACATGGTTGTCTTTGGGTTTATGATGGGAGATTTTAATGGATCATGCATATGCTAGACAATGCCCTTTGTGTGAGACCTCGGAAATTCAGTGAATTCTAAGAAGGCATGCAACTTATATTTTTGGTAACAAAACCTCAATTTCATAATTCTCAAGCAGAATGTAGTCATAGGAAGATATTAGGGATATTGAAGTCACTTTGTTGATGGAGATCCTTCACCACGAGAAACAACAAATTATGGATTTGCAAGTTGAATGTGCAACCCTCAAACAAATGGTTGTTGGTCTAGTTAGAATTAACTCCACATCTTGCTCAATAAATAAACTATTCATTTGATCAACAGGGAATGAGGATGAAATTGTTCAACAACAACAAGAAGACGTGGAGATGTTAAACACGGATCAAAATTCTACAACAAATGAAGTACAACAACAAAAAGCCTATAATCAATTTGATCTCATCTAATAATGCAATATATATATATTAAAATTATTTGTTGTTAGTATGATTATACGTATGTAATAGATTTCAGAAATCCTTTTTAAAATAATTTTATGTAGTATTAGAAAATCAAATTCAATCTATAAACACAATTCAAATAATTTTATTAAATAATATTTTTATATAAGTTTTCATATTTTAACCACAACATTTTTCTAATATAAATATAACCATTCTTTCAATACTATCATTAATTCTTTCAATACTACCATTATTGTACATTTTTTTAATATAAATATAACCACTTTCAATATTACATTAATGTTCTCGGCTTTATAATTTTTAAACTTTTGCATTTTCATTTTATCCTATATCCATATCATTTTATGAAATTATGAAAGTGGTATAAACCATAGTAATTTACTTATACATGATCATGTGGCAAATTTTTATAATAATGAGAATGGGACCTTTCAAATGTGTGATATGACATTTAATTTAAAAAAACGTTGTGATGCCTTAATTACAAAGGAATTGGAAGAGGGTGTTTTTAATGTGTTTGGGCACCAAATGTCTATCAAAAGGTGAGATGTCCTTTAACATTTTATAATAAATAATATATATAATTACATTTATTTATTTATCTATTTTATAAGATGAATCATGCTAAGTTTATAAAAGGAATTGAATTCTTGATCGATCAATCAAATCTTTAACGATTATATTATTTTAATTATTAAAATATAAAAAATGAAATTAATATGATTTGAAATGTCGAAAGAACTTCAAAGCTAAACAATAATCTTGAAACCACTCATCATTTAAATCTATGATGTAGTGGCAAATATATATTCACATTGTTTAATATACATTTTATTGGGATATATTAAAGGCTAGGTTTTAAAGTGATGAGTTCATTCCTCATTAAAGGGCAAGGTACTATAGCGATGAGTTTATTGTTGAATTTATATTATTTTATATTTAATTTTTTATTATATATATTTATTAATCATTAAATGTTAAGAGTGATGAAAAGGCTTCAATCCGACCTCAAAAAGTGATCTAAACCTTCTTTGTTTATAAATCACAACCGTAAGTAATTTGTGAAAGACCAAAATGTAACATGAGATCATGGTGAAGAAAGATAAAGAGAGAAAATACAGAAATATAAGATGAAATTCGATCAAATATTTATGAGGAAAGAGTGATGCCTCTTAACATTTGAGTTGAGACAAAGTGAGTAACACGTCATAGTGAACATGTACGTGACATGTACTGAGTAAAATTTAAATGTGAATATATTTGACATTGAGCATTCTTTTAGAAGTTGAAAGGATCCATGTCTTCCTTCCCATTTATGTGATAAAATGGATAGGAAGATAAAAGGCCTCAAAAAAAGTGTTTGAGATAGGGATCTATGACAACTTCCTCCAAAACTTAGGAAGATTTTTAATAAAAAGGTGTACAGATCTTTGATCTATATAATGAATCTAGGATCTCAAAGTCCGTGAAACTCTAAATAGTCATTAATATCTATCACAAATATTATATTAGGATTAATATAAGAAAATGACATTGTCTAATTGTTCTACATTTTGGCTCTTTTCATTGTAATCTGGTGACATAAATCTCCACGAAATCACATTTTTTGTTGTTTGAATTGCATTTATGAATGCATAAATGGATTTAGTGTGCTGAAAAAACCCTGGGCACTCAAATTATACAAAATTAACCACTCAAATATACAAATCCAACAATTTCTTGTCGGATTTCAGAAAAAATTAAACAAAAAAATCCCCGAAAATGGCCAACACATAGAACACTTAGACTACGGCTAAGAAAATAAAGTATTCCTCTGATTTGAACTCTATGTTAACTAGCTTAGACATACAATAATCATAAGATCACTATGGTCTTTCATTTGTTGGGTTTATTGTTATTCTGCGTTTTAGTTTGAGAAGCCTTTTCCTTCAAGTATGAAGTTGTTGCATGTGCATGTTCGAATGAGAATAATTCTAACTCACATTATGCAATCACATAGTATCACCCAACTTTTAAAAACAAAACAACCCATTTTTTCTTGGAATGTATCCCTTATATGGTTCTCAAATAAATTCGATACATAAATGTGTTGAAAATCAAACCTAAAATAGTTGTGGTAAACATCCCTTGGATAGTGAATAAGATAAACAAAAGTTGGACGCGACTTATTTGCAATCTTGAGATATGAATAATAAACAAGATTCTAAACAGTTCTTCGTGGTACCCCTTTCTTGCATCTTAAAAGGAGTAGGTTAATAAGGAATCTTTATCAGTCAATATTTTGGCTTGTTTTAAGATGACCTAGATAGTTGTAATTTCGAAAAAATGAGTGGATCAAGGCAGGTATTTGCCTCACCAAAAAAATCAAGTCACCAAAGAGGTTAGGTTTGTCCACTTATTAACCGACTCATCTTAAAATGGGTCGAAACCCCTCAAGACAAAGTCCCATGGTCGAGGCTCATATTAATCATGGGGAACTATGACTTCCCCAAAATTCTTGTCGGATTTAGGAGAAAATTTTCACTGGAAAGGAGGTGAGTTTGTCCTCTTATTAACTTGCTCCTTTTAAGATGGGGTACAATGAAGAACTACCAAATATCTTGCTTATCATTCATATCTCAAGATGTCAAATAAATTTTCTTTATCTTACTTACTATCCAAGGGAACTTTACCACAACTATTTTAGGTTTGATTTTCAATGCATTTATGTATCGAATTTATTTGAGAGTCGGATAAAGAAAACATTCGAAGAAAAAATGTTTTTTTTTTTTTTTTTAAGTGGGGTGATACTATGCCATCACATAGTATGAGATGAAATTATTCTCATTTGAACACACACATGTGGTGACTTCATTCTTGAAAGCAAAGGCCTGTCAAACCAAAACATGGACGAATAGTAAACCCAACGAATGAAATACCTCAGTGACAAATCTTCGACGGATGCCACCAAAGAAGGATGTAGAGACATCCAAGGTTGTGGCCATTGTAAATCGGCTTGCCACATCCTCTAAGTGGTGTGATGTTGAAACAAACACAAACATGACCAAGTCACCAAAGAGTCCCCTCTCCCAAATATCTGTTTGAGTGGATGAAGAGGAGACATGTATTAGGTTAAGGTTTCTCGAATCTCTGTAATGTCCCTGTTGGCCTAGGAGACATAATGAATGGTTCTGCTAGCCTAAATTGGTTCCTGTAGGCTATGTCAGAAAAATTACCTAGGGAACTCAACTTTTTCCTAGGAAATGACTTTATAAAGTGAAAAAGGGAAAAAGGGGGACATGGGTCTTAGGCAAAACAAAGTCACTTAAAAATTATAAAGTGTGCAAGCATAAAGTGACTTTAAAAGAAAATTAAAAAGTAAAGTGAGCGGGAAATAACTCTATGAAGAAATAAAAGAGAGGGAAAGAGAATGCGCCCCTCATTCTTGCATTTCACTCATTTGAGAAAAATATTTTGGAGAGCTCTTGAGAAGAGAGTCTAGGGTTTTTGGAAACCCTTCATTTATCTCTGGTTTTGGTGTTGCAACGATACACCCTAGCTAGATTTGGGAAGAGGTTGTCTCATATTTCTTCATCGATCTTCATTGTAGTTGAGTTTATTCTCTCGTAGTGGGGGGGCGAATTTAGGGTGTGTTGGGTGTATATCTTCAGTTGGGTGGTCGAGTTTACACTTGAATCGAAGCTCCTTAACTCTGTGGGTCGAGTTACTGTCTTGGTGGGCTGAAATATCAACTATGTTGGGTGCCTCCTTCATTTTGGGCACATTACTTCTCTTTTGGGTGCACTTGTTTAAATATTGGGCACTTACTCTTATTGTTGGGGGCTATTATCCCATTGTTGGACGTTTGGTTTATTTCTAAGATCCATTCCACTATTGTTGGGTGTTTTTCTCTTGTTGGGGTGCCACAATAATAATCTAGAAGGTTGTTCATTCATTGTTGGGCGCTATTCCTCTTGGTGGACACGTTTTTTCTTGTTGGGAATTACCTCTGGGTGCTTTCCTCTACTTCTGGGTGCTACAAACATTGTTAACGTCCATTATCTTTATTGGGCAGCACCTTTCCTCTAATCTGGGTGGTACCTTTCCAGCGCCTAGTTTCACAACGGAGTTGATGGGAATGAGTAGGTACGCAAAAGGACCCGCGATCCATTCAAACTTTTTAAAAAAAGTGGGCCATATCAGCCGTGCCTGCCACGCGTTGGCTCATAATCGGTAGTAAGTAGACAATTCAATTTTAATGGTAGTAAGTAGACAATTTTAATTTAATGGAGACGGGTAAGAAAAAACAAATGTGTTCGATTAAGGTTGAGAAAGATTATGAAGCCGGTTTTGCAATAATTCAAATTATTAAAAAATCAATTAAATTTTCAAATGATTGAAATATTTTTTTTAATACAAAATTGAAAAATGATCACTTATTAAAGGAGTAGGTTAATTGGGGAGCAAACATACCCTCTTTTCAAACAAAAAAATGGACTAATTGGGGAGCTAACAGACCAGTTTTTCAAGAAAAAAAAAAAGGGCTTAATATTATTTTTATAATCTAGTCATATTATTTTTAGGGTAGTTTGAGTTTCACATGGATCAAAGTTTCATTTCAAAACCTTACCTCAAGGGTTTGCTCCATTTTAAACCAACCCAGATACTCAAAAAATCGATCAAAATTATAAATTTAAAACCCAGAAACATGTCTTCCGCCAAAAAGATAAATCGAAAAAGATAAATCGAAAGGGAAGATTTCTCCCAAATTAGCCCACTCCCTTATTAATTTACTCCATTAAGGAGCCCGTGATGATTTGGTGCAGCAACTAAAGACTACTGGACGAGGATGTTGAATAAACAAAGTCAAACGCTGAAGAAATTATTGCGATAAAAATGGCTGGGCCGGCGCTTCGCACCTGCCGTTCTCGTGCTGAATTGAATCGGTAGACTATATGAGGCAGCTCATGCCTGAGATTTACCACTGTAATTTAGTGTCTACTGGAGGAGGAGTTGGAGGTTCGAGTCTCTGTGTGTGAAAAAGGATGGAAAGTCTGGTTAATCCGAGCGGCGGGGGTTGTTATGCTGGAGAGAGACTGAAATTTGCTGGTAAGCCAGCCGCGCCGCCGCTGAGCGCCCGTGTGGGCCGCGCATGCCCGGTGCCACCAGCGGCGGCGCGGAGGGTGAAAGCTGCCGCCGGTTTTGATATTCAGAGACGTGTTGGCGGGCACAGGCAGGATTGGTTGAGTGTTCTGCAGGCACTCCAACGCTCGGAGGCCGAGAGAGTGGAAGACGAATCTTGGGTTCTTGAGCCTGTGGGTAGGTTATTAACTTATTTTGTTCTTTCTGCCATATTTGTCCTTTTCTCTATGCGTTATTTGGACATTCCCTACTAATTTATCCATAGCTGCTTTTCAGGTGACGGGACGACCGAACATCTGGCGAACAGAGCGGTGGCT
>ML817275.1:17816-52462 GCA_009831015.1 Picea engelmannii
TGACTTAACAAACCCTAGAGGACGATTCAATGGTGAAAGATTCCACCTAGCTTGTCCCAAGCTTGGTCTCGGAGATGCAATACTCTCCCACACCATTCTAGCTCGGTTCTACATCAGTGCAGGAGGGTTCTACACAACCACAGCCACAGGAAGAGAAGGAGGGTGCACCATTGGGGGTTTCCAGCAAGGGGGGCGCACCATCCTTGGAGAGAGATTCGTTGTAGGAGATTGGCAGGGCTTTTGGAGATTCTATCACTTGGCTTTTCATTGTAGGGCCTTGGACATCATATCTAGTCCATTCATGAGGTGTTTTAGGTGCTATTTGATTTATTAGATGCATGGGACGAATTGGAGGAGAGGAGCAAACTTCAGAAATTGGTTTCAGCCATTTGCTAGCTCAAATCTTCACCATTTTGCTTGGGAATTCACCAGGGAGGTAACCAAGCCCCGATCTATCATTTTGGAGAGTTTAATAAGGTTTGGAGGCCTCATTCATCCAGGCCAAATTATCAGGGTTTCAACCATCCAGGGGGGTGCACCATTCAGTGGAGGAGTTTCAGATCTATAGGGTTTGAGAGTGGATTTGGAGATTTGGACACCTGGGTTGTCCTTACAGTTACCCAATCTATCAGTTGGCATATTTCTTGGGGTTATTGGACACTTTTGGCAGCAAGGCCGAATTGTTGAGGGGCTTCAGCTATCCAACAGGGCGTGGCACCTTCCAACTTGGGGGTTTAGCATTCCTACGGCCCAGATCTATTGTATTCAATCTTCATTGTATATCTAGCCTTTGGAGGCATGTTGGAGTCTTCTATTGGAGCATTTTGTAGCATCTCTATTGTCTATCTTCTTAGCCATTTGTTGAGCATTCCAGATCGACATCTCCATTTCTCTATTTCATGAATAAAATCATATTTGGGATGTTTTGGCTTGTCTATCATATTACATATGGTTGAGGTATGTTCCATGGTTGTCTCTTCTTGTTTATAGCTGCAATACACATATATAACACATCAGTAAACCCTAAGGCCGAAATCAAGAGGCCATCCTGCAAGTAAACACATCTAAACAAGTAGGACAACAAAGTGTTTGACGAAATGCCACAACCAGAAAAGTTTCAAAAAGACACCAAAACCGTGATGATCCTGGCGTAATGGCTTTGGATCATTACAGTGGTATTAGAGGTTAGATTCCTGCCAGCTAGTGGGAATTAACACATACATATAGAGCCATAAGGAGAGATGGATAGGATGTGCCTTGAGATATCATGTTTGGAGATCATTTATCACGGCCTTAGCGAGGAAACTAATGCTATAATAACCTTCCCACAGTATGCAACCTATAGAAATCCCCATTGGAGCGAAGATGATATTTCACATGGGATCATCATAGCAGATAAAAAGAGAAAAGAAGCAGCTAGATGGTGGGAAGAATAGAGAGACCCCACGCCCATTAGGAGCACACAACCTTGCCACTATTGCAAGGGGTCATGGGAACCAGATCATAGGTGCAAGGGTAAGGATCAGAAGCACACTATTGAGGCACACTATGACAGTGATGATGAGATGTGTGAGGATGGAGCGATAGATGATGATTCAGAGCAGTCTAATGATGATAGTGACTCTTGCACAGAGGCTAGTGATAGTGACTCTTGTATAGAGGATGATGCTACTAGCACACTTGAGGAGGATGATGACCCTTGTATAGTGGATAGGCAGTTGGATGGACAGGGCGATAGCACTAGTGTCTTAGTAGACATGTCACATACCATTGATGACCTTACGCCTCAGCAGAGTGGTGACACTAGTGAGGAGTCACACATGTTATCACCTAGAGATGATGAGCTTCCTATGATGGCTGTGACACATATGTGATCGCTCCAGACACCCCTAATAGCCACGTCACATGAGGAGGTCAATAACATGTCAGATAGGGTTGATGAGCCTTGTGTGAGGGATGCACACCACAGACATGTAGATCCATCAATCCAGGAGGAGATACAGGGAGTACAAACAATGGACCTTACACATACAGATCAACCAGAGTAGATTGAGTCACATTTTTTGGAGACTCCATTAGTTGAGAAGATTATGGATGTTGACAGGTTGATGGGACACGCACTTCCAGGATCAACCTACATTGATGTGGATGCACTTTTTAGCAGCCAGGATGACCATAGCACGTGTCTGGATACATCTATATGGGATCTAGGCACAGATGATAGTAGCAGGGTGAGTGCACAAGAGGATACGACTGCTCATACAGGATATAGTGTGATTCATGGGGAGATAGCATCTAGTGATGGGATGCAGTGGCATACAGGAGTACCCAGCAACACGGTAGACAGTGGGTAGTTCAACATGTTATCTTATGCAGAGAGTGTTTTTGGGGGCTCTCGAGTTGACACTAGCAGGACTGACACTAGCAGTGAGGGGTCTGAGATGGCACCTCAGCATGACCAAGATTAGGATTCACACCACTTAGCAGCACAGTTGAGAGTTAGTGAGGCTATGAACATGGCAGCCACTAGACGTATTGATGACATGCATGCAGTGATGGTAGATTACTACTAGAGAGCATCAGTGGCACATGGTAGTTCGGATGAGGGGAATGCCATGGATGATTTTCATACTCTCAGAGAGAGAGTATATGTGATGAGGATTGACTACCAACAATTGTTGACAGACAGGGATTATCTACTGAGATTTGGTGAGATGTATCATGAGGTTCTGAGGGAGAAAGAGTTGGAGATGGACCGACTCACTCAGGAGTTGGAGCGCACTCGAGGATTCTTGAGAGGCACACAGACAACCCTTCAAGAATCAGAGTCTAGATCATATGAGTCTCTTGAGGAGATTGGTCAGAGATCCACTTCATCTGTCTTAGTAGACACTCAGACATATCATTCAGTCACATTGCTAGGAGATGTTGATGATCTAGCAGAGGAGCACCAATCGATGGAGGACACTTCCATTTGTGTTTCGAGAGCTGTTGACCTCCATATAGAGGTTGATCCAGTAGTGCGCCCAGGATCTGTGATGCAACATGAGTCTATAGGAGATGACATGAGTATGCCGGAGCATACAGTGATGAGTGATATCTCACAGAGACATGCCGAGATGTATGGTGGGATTCAGAGGGGTGTATTGACTTGTAGGGAGGAGACACACTTAGGGGAGGATGCAGATGTCACTCATTTGCAGCAGCACATAGCTATGGGGGATCACCTTCACCATTTCAACAGTTGCATGGGAGATGAGGGATGGAGGTTGGTTGCTAGTAGTCGGAGGGGTTACTTCCGGTTGTACTGGATGGTTGGGATTTGGTGATGACCACATGAGAGCATCTATCATGGATACCGATAGACGAGCTTCTGGTCGAATCCTTGGGATTGACTAAAGCATGTGATGACTTCTAGTCCTATAGTCAGCTGTAGATATGTCGGTTATCCTTTTCTGACACATTTATCATTGACAACAGCATGAGGAGGATAGCAGATGAGCACATCGGGCTTCTGACAGTGATCAGTCTCACACAAGAGCAGTTAGATGAGAGTGGAAGTGATAAACTTCCAAGTTTTCCATGGGATCCGGGAGTTCATTGGGTGAGCCGGATGTTTCACTACATGATGACCCAGGTTGCGCCCGAGATCCACACACTCCACCAGGGGTCGGTTTGCAGTGGGCCTGCAGGGATTTGTCCGATAGAGCAAGGAAACTTGTCACCCTTGATCATCATGATCGAACGTGGAGATGGGTGGATAGGTACTTATTCTACATCGATTCCTTTACAGATACAGTTTATGGACAACAGGTTCGTCGGTCACAGGTATTTCATCTTGAGGATCCACGAGAGGAGGATCCAATATGTATGCAGGGGACATATAGTCGTGATCAGAGTAGTGTAGGGCCAGCATGGTGATCTTCGACAGAGGTTAGCATGGGACCCAGGGATTGAAGGGTTGAGCATTTCACTGACTGACAGGGGTGAGTGGACCTTTGCAGGGGAAAGTATTTCTAACTTTCCATTTAGCTTCAGTGTTGAGGGGAGCACAGCGCTGGAGGGTGTCTCCCGGAGGTCTTGCAGTACCTCATTCTGGCATCAACATGTGCAGTTGGTGGAGGCCGTGTGGATCTTGGTAGAGATTTGGAGGATGGACTCATTTCGAGATGAGGCCATGTGTCATGTGCAGGACATTCACAGGGTTGATATCTTTCAGGACTATGCTTCGCAGAGTATTGTAGTTCACTTCCTGATATGGGATCTAGGGAGTGGAGTGTACTATTGTTCGTCTTTCGATGGGTTCTACTGTGTATCCCACAGGTGGACATGGGATCCTGGTATTTTATTTGAGTGGATTTGGTTATTGCTTGAGGACAAGCAATTTTCTAGCAGGGAGGACTGTAATGTCCCTACTTTGGGACATCATCACAGTGCAAAGGTTTATGATGACCAGAGTAGCCATATGGGTGTTATAGAGAGTACAAGGATTATTGAGAGGCATTGTGTGGTCCAACTTGCATTTCTCTTCATATCTTATCATTATGAGCCATTCCACACAGCTTGTCTTTGGTTCCGTTGCGTTCCGATGATTTCCATGATTTTGACTATTTTGAGTTATAAGTCAATTAAATTCACTAAAGAGGTCATTTTGGGCACATTACTTGGAGGAACCTCTCAGTGTAATAGATCATTGGAATCGGGAGGAGAAACACTATAGGATGGGATGGCTAGAAGTGACTTTTAGTGTCTAGGGAAGACACCAAGAGAGATAAGGCGCTTTTCATAGGTAAAAAGGTTAATTAATTAATTAAAGTGATTTAATTAATTAATTAAATATTAATAAAATGAAAGTCACTTGGAGGGACAAGGTGAGCCAAAAAGTATAAAGGAAAGGCAAGGGCCTCTACTCATTCATTCATGTATGTTTATCTTTTGGATTTCTGACTTCTATCTAGAGGGCCCATCTCTTGGGGGTTTTGAGGGTTTTGACTTAACAAACCCTAGAAGATGATTCGGTGGTGAAAGATTCCACCTAGCTTGTCCCAAGCTTGGTCTCGGAGATGCAATACTCTCCCACACCATTCTAGCTCAGTTCTACATCAGTGCAGGAGGGTTCTACACAGGCACAGGCACAGGCACAGGAAGAGAAGGAGGGCGCACCATTGAGGGTTTCCAGCAAGGGGGGTGCACCATCCTTGGAGAGAGATTCGTTGTAGGAGATTGACAGGGCTTTTGGAGATTCTATCACTTGGGTTTTCATTGTAGGGCCTTGGACATCAGATCTAGTCTATTCATGAGGTGTTTCAGGTGCTATTTTGATTTATTAGATGCATGGGACGAATTGGAGGAGAGGAGCAAACTTCAAAAATTGGTTTCAGTCATTTTCTAGCTCAGATCTTCACCATTTCGCTTGGGACTTCACCAGGGAGGTAAACAAGCCCCAATATATCATTTTGGAGAGTTTCAGGAGGTTTGGAGGCCTCATTCATCCAGGCTGAATTATTAGGGTTTCAACCATCCAGGGGGGCACACCATTCAGTGGAGGAGTTTTAGATCTATAGGGTTTGAGAGTGGATTTGGAGATTTGGACACCTGGGTTGTCCTTACAGTTGCCCGATCTATCAGTTGGCATATTTCTTGGGGTGATTGGACACTTTTGGCAGCAGGGCCGAATTGTTGAGGGGCTTCAACTATCCAGCAGGGTGTGGCGCCTTCCAGCTTGGTGGTTTAGCATTCCTACGACCCAGATCTATTGTATTCAATCTTCATTGTATATCCAACCTTTGGAGGCGTGCTGGAGTCTTCTATTGGAGCATTTTGTAGCATCTCTATTGTCTATCTTCTTAGCCATCTGTTGAGCATTCCAGATCGACATCTCCATTGTAGCAGGTTTCTCTATTTCATGAATAAAATCATATTTGGGATGTTTTGGCTTGTCTATCATATTGCATATGGTTGAGGTATGTTCCATGGTTGTCTCTTCTTGTTTATAGCTGCAATACACATATATAACACATCAGTAAACCCTAAGGCCGAAATCAAGAGGCCATCCTGCAAGTAAACACATCTAAACAAGTAGGACAACAAAGTGTTTGACGAAATGCCACAACCAGAAAAGATTTAAAAAGACACCAAAACCGTGATGATCCTGGCATAATGGCTTGGGATCATTACAATTATACAACTAGATCTTTGATCAAACCTAAGCATTTCACCTTCCTTGAGTCAAAAGAGAAAAGATCCTTATAAGGTCTTGTAATGTCTAGGCCCAAGTCATCCATGACCACCTTGGGCATGAGATTATGTGATGCTCTTGAATCTAACATGACATTATGTAAGGTCATGTCATGAATTTTAAGGCTAACATAGAAAGGAGGAACATCATCAACGTCGCCACTCTCTTCCACGCGCGGGCCAAACAAGATAAAAGGGTGATCATCTTGTATGTTCAAGGTGTTGGGGGCTTCTTCATTTTTAGCATTTTAATGATCTGATTTCTATATTCTCCATTCTTGATCAACTCATTAAACGAAACAAAAATTTTGATTTTAGCCATTTCGCTTTCAAAATTAAAAGCAGACGAAGCTTTTTCTGCCTCTTTGATGACCGTTTCCTTTCTTGCCTCGGGTATTTTCTTTGAGGGTTCTTCTTTTGATTTTACTTTCTACATTACATCCCTTACTAAATAATCTTTCTTCGGTTGGCTTGAAGAAGGGGTATTTGTTTGAAGTCCCCTCGTAGGATTTACCTTTGGAAGATTTTTAGGTTCCTTTTTACTTCTGAGGTTATACTGCTTCTGCCGCTGCATAGTAGCATTGTGGCATCCTTTCCTAAATTCTTATGTTTATGATGACAACATATCATCATTTTCCTGCATAAACTCGTCATGTGCATCCATAAATTGATCATGTTCTCCTTTGGTTAAGAACACATTTGTTTTTGTATCGTCACATCAATGCATATGGTCTTCGATTTTTTGATCAAAATCTTTGTTTCCATAGTTGCTTTGGAAAAGAGGTTTTATTTGTTGATCACCTTGATCCCTCTGGTCTCTTTGCCTGATCTGTGGAACTGGGGCTCTTCTAAAATTTTGATTTTTGGGCTGAAAATTAGTTTGATCCCTAGTGGCAGGCTTATTTTCCATGGACATACTCTCCATGAGTCTTTCCATAGTCTTCATCATCAAGTCAATTTTTTCATCTAATGATTGGGACGTAGAGGGTTGTGCTTCCCCTTGGACCTTCTTCACACTTTTGTCAAGATTATGCTTCATCTCTCCTGATTCCATCAGATTTACTTCTACTTCAATTACATCGCTCATCATATCATCTAATGTATTAGATATTCTTTCTCTTAACAACAAGGGAAAGTCACTGTCAAAGCAATCGACATATCGATTTTGGGTAGCTCCGAGGGGAGGTTTGACTTCTATGGGAATTGAATTATAAACTTTCATAAATCTGGTCGAGAACTCTTGTACTGTTTCATTTGATGATCTTTTTATATTATTGTACTGATTTAGTAACTGAAGAGGATTCTTTTTATCACCCCACATGGCAAGAAAAAGTGTTTCAAAAGCTGCAAAATTAAGGATACTTGCTGCTGGAAGAGCTTTGAACCATTTTCTGACCTCACCTGAGAGACTTTGTGCAAACAATCTCATTTTTGCATCCTCATAATCTATCTCTTCCAGGTCGAAAAAGTCATTAAGCCAATCTAATATTTTTTGAGCTGAAGCATTCCCTTCAACATCGCTTAATTTAATTCTCTGATTATAGTTCTAAGGCAAATCATGTAATTGGGCCAGTAAGGCGAGAGGGGTGAACCTGGCAGCCATGAATCTAGGAGGAATTTGAACTGGTTGAATAGTCTGAGTGGGAATTACAACGACTTGAGGGGGGTTGGTTGGTATCAAAGATTGGAACTTTTTCTCATTGAAGATGATTTCATTAAAATAAGATTATGATTTGGACCAGAACATGGTTTGTTCAAATAATAAATCGAATTCAAGGTCGTCAATTCTTTTTACCCCATCTTTAGGTAAATATAGGTTCCTGTCCAGGTAACATATTGGGTCCGTTATCCTTTCCTTTCTTTTGTGCAAAAGTTTTCCAGGATCAGACATAGATGTTGCAGGCTCTGGATCAGGATTCGCTCTAGTGTAAACTTTCTTAGGAGCCAAGATTTCTGATTCATACTACTTTACGCTACTGATCTTATTCAATGAAGTCACCAAGGTAAGATAAGTTTCATCCAATATAGGTATCTGATTCACTGTTACCCTCAGGAATAAAATCTACAACTTTAGTCATTTTTTCCCAGGGAAAGTTTTCAAATCCTTCCCCGGAAACGACACCAAAATATTAGCAATTGGTAAATTGTTGGGCTGAAGAGAACGATCTACCAAGGTAACCTACAAACCAACTTTAAGACTGGAAACTAGCCTTTCCAATCTAGAGAGGGCTATCTCTGAGACCTAGTCTTTGATAGATAATAACTTTGGATTGACGACTAGATTTAGATGCTTGATAAAGTTTTTTCTAGTTTCACTGGCAAGGAAATATAGTACTTTTGGGCTATGGAGTCAACCCCCTGAAAACAAGAGAAATCAATGACTGGTAAGGGAAGCTTTGAGAGGATAAAGGATAAATAGGAAATGGTATTTCAGTTTCAATATCATTGTGTATGGCGAAACAAAGGAGAAACATAAAGCAAATTACAACACCATTAAAGATGAATTCCGACTTAACTTAGAAGAAAACACAGAGTTTAAATGGTTGAGTCGAAAGCACCACGAGATGAATTTTAAACCCTTTAAATATTTCCAATTTAAACAAATGAAACATACATGAATTTGCAGGAAACATGAAGTACATACGAAGATAGGATCACAATACATCAAACCACCACCATTAGAATCTTTTCATCAAAAGCTTCAAGACCTCTTCATTATATTTCCATCAGATTCATAAAATTACATTCAAGAGTGCCCTGTCTACACTACTTTGCCAACCCGACTTACATAAAAACGATCCAATATATAGAAAACTAACGCCCACCTAGGTTTCTATGTTCAAACTACTTCCCCTAGAATCCTGGATTCAATTACTCTTCCCATGAACAACCTTTTCAACAAAATTTACTAAAAATAGAAACCTGACTGCGCCCATTCATAACATAACCGACATATTTGTTTCAATCATTTGGTCATGAGTAATAATCAACCATCTGGTTGTGATAAATCAATGTTTTCTTCCAAGGGGTGTTTGAGTAATCATGTGTACTGCTGGAAACTCTGTCACCTTTGTATAGCGGACTCTGGTTCCTGCTACACGATCATTGGATAAAGCATGCGCGTGGTGAGTTTGCGTAGCGAATATCCGTTTGTGGTCGCTTGTGCAAGTCTAGGTGGCAGCAACGGTTGGGGACCATGCATCTATTTCAAAACTGACATGTGTTTTGTTAATACATGTCTTCTCATTATGTAAGCTTACAACGTTTGCGTAGCGAATATTCACTGCGCAGGTGTTGTGTCAAACTTCTTGTTAACGTAAGAAAGCAGGATAAGGACAAAGAAAGATTCCATGCCACGACCCAAAAAGACAAAAATGGGGCTCTCTTACTCATGCCTCCAACGTCGCCTGCAACTTTAAATCTCTGATTGTTTTTCTTAAAGAACATTTCCATTTGCTCAAACTCTCACCTGTCTCAACAAAACCGTATTTCTTTTCAGTTTTGATCGAGCATTGGAGAGAGTTGTGCATGCATTATTAATGGCTTGTCTGCACTCTTTGAAATATTTTGTGATTTTTTCCTCTGACATCCTCTGTTCCTCCCTCAGCTCAATGATTACATCTTGGGCCTCTCTGGGTTGTTTTTTAACCCAATTCACATTCCTTTCTCTCGGTGTGGGCGAGGTATGGGGTAACTAACCTGCTCGACTCTGCGATGCTGGTGTTTCAATGGTCCTTTCTGCCAGTTGTCTTCTCAACTCTCTGTTTTCTTGATAAAGTTGGGCAATAACGTGTTGTGCTTGCTTCAATTGTTGCAAAAATTCCTGAACATTTGCATTTTCCTCACCACTCCACATGCCTTTCATCAATTCCTTTGTTTGCACCTTCAACAAGCTCTAGTTGAACGATGTGCATGGGAAATCTCTTAGTAGAAGACTTGGTGCATGGTTTACTAGAAGCTTGGATCTCCTGAGTTTTATTAGTCAACCTTGACCTGCTTTTCTTCTGGGATGTTGGCTGATGGGACGATAAGTCTTCTATTTGTTGGTGCGAGACAAAAAATTTCGGTGTAGTGGGAAAACTCGACACAACAGTAGGAAATTCAGAAGGAAGAAGGTTGACTGTGAGAAAAAATAATTCGTCCCAAAAGCTAGCTTGCAACGATCTCCAAAAGAATTTAAGCAATGGTTGAAAACAACATAGGAGACACAACAAAATCAACACAACAGACTTACGTAACGATTGGAAACAAATAACTTTTACGCAGCAAAGGGCTCCAGAGCTTGCTGAAAAACTACGAATGATGCACAAACTCTGAAAGTGAAGGGTAGGCATGAAGGGTGACCAATATTTATGCTTGAACGGATACATAATGAAATCATGGAAAATGACAAAAAATCCATGGCGACGAGAAGTTAGAAAGAAAGTTGAAGATTTGCACAACAAACTCGTGCAACAGGTACACTTTTGAAGTGTACAAAGTACAAATGATAGGAGTGCCATCATTGTTTAATTTTCTAACTTCATGATTAGGGGATGATGCTCATGATATCTTTAGACGTGACCTTTATCCTAACCACTTGACTCGATTTTGGTACGTAATTTCCACCTTTTCGACATGACTCGAGACTTAGGGAAATGGAACCTTACGATTTAAATGTGGCGAAACTTACACCCTTTTAACCAACTTATGGACAGACCCGTTACTCGATGATTTCAAACCACTCTTTATTTCATCACTCACCTTACAAGCTTTGATGCACAAACTATGACTCATCTAGGACTAACTCTAACTGCAAAAAAAATGGTGCTAACAACTGGCTCTAATGGGGTTGTGATGCAGGAGCATCACCAACGAGCACACGTGGCAGGAAAACTCAGCGCATGGGGATCATTTCGAAATCTGAAATGCTGGGAGTTACTGCGAATCTTTTGGAGCTGATTGGAAAAATGGAAGAAGATCAAGCGCTTGGAAGCTGATGATCACGAGTGATCTGGGAGTTTCACTCCTAGCCTTGAATGTAACTGAACTTAGGTAGCAGTTAAGTTTTTGTTTCGAGTAGACGAGTAGTCGGGGGGAACCCTAAGGACCCTCTGGGATAAATAGAGGTTTTGTACGCCCAAATGAGGTTGTTGGGAGTTAGTAGGAAAATTCTGAGTTTTTAGTTGTTGTTTGATCATAGCTGTAGCCATTTACTTTTGAATGAATATAACAGAGGAAAATTGATCCAAATGCATAGTGTTGTTACTGTTTGCAATTCCCTATTACTGTTATTTTCATGAATGAATGAATTTTCGTTTAGAGTATCTGAAACTGTAAGATGTTAGTATAAGTTTCAATTGTTCTCTTCTATAAGTTATGCAAGATGTGCATACTAAACGCAAGGAATGCGTGTAAGAGAGTCTTTTTTGACTCAAAGCTCAAAAGAGATAGCGTGGAACTTTTGCATGCAAAGTGTGCATACTAAGTGCAAGGAGTGCGCGTAGAGGCGAAGTTGTTTCAAGTTCTTAGGTGATCGAGCACAGACTGTGCCAGGAGGGCACCATAAAGTCTTTTGAAAGATGCATAAGGGCCGAGTCCCTTAGAGACCGAGTAAGTTGAAAAATCAGGGAGAACCAATGCAAGTTTGCACGCAGAGCGCAAGTGTGCGCTAGGGTGAAGTCAAAGTCCATTGAAAAAAGATCATAAGGGATATCGCTTTCCAGAAGTGCAGACGAGGTCCAAAAGACAGAATCATAGGAGGAACAAAGGTCGAGGCCTTTGGATACTTAGAAATTCTTCTAAGTCAGAGGAAGTCGAAAGTTCGGGAGGGAGAGCGACAATGGTCGTTGGATCACCGATTCAGAGGACCAACAACCATCTGATCAAATCAAGGTGTGCGAGCCTTAGCGTTTCACACATGAAAGAGAGGGAACTTGCCAAAGTTCTGAAGTCCCGAAGTAATTTGGGATCGTTCGAAGTAAATCTCAACCATTCAATCGTCCGAAAGAAATCTCAAGTGTCAGATCATCCGAAGTAGATCTGAATCGTCAGATCTGAAGAACAAATGGCATGAATCTGTGGATTCCGGATAAAGACCCAAAGTAAACGTTAATCTTCCGATCCAGAGGGCAGGTGGCATAAATCCGTGGGCTCCGGGTAAAGACCCGAAGTAAATATCAACGGCCCGATTTGGGAGAATTAGATCTGAATCGTTGGTTTGGAAGAGGCAGATCTCAATCGTAAGTCCAGAAGCACCGTCAAGATCATAAGATCAATGATCATGCTTGATTGTGGGGCTAGAAAGTGCCCAGACGTTAAAATTTTGAGGGTGGGCCGCAATCGAAACCACGGTATCGGTGAAGAGGTACATGGCAATTGGAGGTAAATTGCGGGGAGAAAAGCGATTGATCCCAAACCACTCTTGGCCGCGCCCACAATTGTGTGTTTATGCAAGGACCTAACCCGAGGTCACATGCGACGAGGGGCTAACGAGAAAAGAGCTAGTACCTGAAACCTGAGAGTTCAACAATTGCAAAAAGAGGTCGCGGGTGCCATATAACCTGCACCAAAGGACTAAGAGGACCTATGTTAATTCGCAAGTGAGACCATTAAGGTCTCAGAGAGCCAATTCGGCTCGGAGTTGAAGATCCTTGATCGGGAGGTCGCGTAGACCTTAGGAGAGAAGGGGGGGTTGCATCAAGTGGTATAAGAGCTGAAGTTTTGATTGAAAACAACAGGAAAAGGAGAGGAGACAAAAGAACTCGAAGTTGTACTCTGTGTGAGAGACAATCAACATAATGCCACCGAGGAGACGAGGGGAGCCACCTTTAGCCAATCGAGCTGTAGAAAGGGAAACGAGAGAACTTCGTGCAAGAATGGAGGTGATGGAGTCAACGCAGAGGAGGGCACTTGATGCTGGAGACATCAACGATGCAAAGAGTGAAGAAGTGGAAGTCGAAGAAGCTGCAGGGGAAAATGTTGCCGAAGAACGCTTGCTGAGAGCAGTTGTTAGATTGGGAGCTAGAGCCAAGATAGAGGTCCCAATGTATGAAGGCAATTTGGATGCTAAAGAGCTGCTGGATTGGATAAGATCCATGGACAAATATTTCGACTATGAAGATGTCGATGAAGAGAAAAGGGTGAGACATGATGTCACCAGACTAAAAGGGCATGCAACATTGTGGTGGGATGAACTGCAGGCTGAGAGGAGAAGCAAAGGCAAACAAAAGATAAAGAATTGGGACAAAATGGTAGCCAAGCTGAAGACTAAATTCATGCCCAAATATTATCAGATCAATCTGTTCAGGAAGTTGCTGAACCTAAGGCATAAGGGTATTAGAGTTAAGGAGTACACAGAGGAGTTCTACAAGCTGAACATCAGAACTGAACAAAGAGAGAAATATGAAGAAAAGGTTCCGAGGTATATAAATGGATCGAGGTATGAAATCCAGGATGAGATCAACATGATGTCAGTAAGGACAATATAGGATGATTATCAGTTTGCATTGAAGGCAGAGGAGAAGTTGACCAGAAAACAAAGCCAACGAGGCAGAGGTAAAAGCCTAGTCCTGAACAAAGGCAAGGGGGTTGCCAATGACAAGGCACATAAATTGCAAGACGATACTCAGAAACCACATAGTCACTTGGAAAGAGGAGGAAGTTCCCGAGGAAGACAAGATGGTGGAAGAAGTTCTTCTAGAGGAAGAGGAAGAAGTAGAGGAGAAGTAAGGTGCTATGCCTATCAAAAGACATGGCACATGTCTTGGGGATGTCCCGAGAAAAGGAAAGAAGGAGGAGGTGAAGCTCACATTTCAGAAGCACATAGAAGGAATGTTGAAGCAGAAGGAGCAGAGGATGGAACATCCCTGATGTTGAGAAAGGTTCTCGTAAAACCAGAGGCAGAAGTTGAAAAACTAGTTCAGAGGAACATACTATTCAGGACAAATTGCAAGACTAAAGACAAAGTATGCAAGGTGATAATCGATAGTGGGAGCACTGATAACCTAGTATCAACAAATATGGTGGAGAAATTGGAGCTGGAGACAACTGCACACCCGGAACCATACAAAGTCTCATGGTTGCAAAAAGGACACCAGGTAATGGTTACTAAACAATTCTTGGTTGAATTTAAGATAGGAGGATATAGAGATGAAATTCTATGTGATGTGATTCCCATGGATGTATGCCATATTTTGTTGGGAAGACCATGGCAGTTTGACAGGAATGCCATTCATGACGGGAGGAAGAATACATACACCTTGGAGAAGAATGGTAGGATGCACATGTTGCTGCCAATAGAGGAGAAGAAAGTGAAAGAGGAAGCCAACACAAGCATACTTCTCATGAGTGGGAAGGAACTCCTGAAAGAAGTTAAGAAAGAACAGGAGATGTAGTTTGTTGTGGTGAGGAAACCCAAAGTTATCCTTACAAGTACTTCGATGGATGATTTTCCTGAAGAAGTTCATGAATTGTTGGATAATTTTTCTGACATAGTGGTGGATGAGCTGCCTAACTCATTGCCACCCATCAGAAGTATTGGCCATCATATTGATTTGATACCAGGAGCAGGTCTGCCAAACAAAGCAACATACAGACTGACACCTCGAGAGAGTGAGGAGGTAAAGAACCAAGTCCAAGAATTATTACACAAGGGGTTGGTCAGAGAGAGCTTGAGTCCATGTGCAGTACCAACTGTGTTGAGTCCAAAGAAGGATGGAGGATGGAGAATGTGTACAGACTCAAGAGCCATTAACAAGATCACCATTAGGTATAGATTTCCTTTTCCAAGAGTGGATGACTTAATGGATTGTTTAAGTGGAGCAAATTTATTTTCTAAGATATATTTGAAAAGTGGATATCACCTGATAAGGATGAGAGAAGGTGATGAATGGAAAACAACCTTTAAGACAAATGAAGGTTTGTATGAGTGGCTTGTTATGCCATTTGGATTAACAAATGCCCCGAGTACTTTTATGAGGTTGATGAATGAAATACTAAAAGATTTCATTGGCAAGTTTGTGGTTGTGTATATGGATGATATATTGATCTTTAGTAGGACTAAAGAGGAACATTTGAGACACCTGGAACTAGTGATGAGGAGACTACGACAGGAGAAGTTGTTGATAAATCTAAACAAGTCCTCTTTTATGAAGACATAACTCATTTACTTGGGTTTTGTGATCTCTTCAAATGAACTGAAGATGGATCCAGAGAAGGTGAAAGCAATCAAAGAATGGCCATCACCAAGGAGTATGTTTTAGGTAAGAAGCTTCCATGGGTTAACAAGTTTCTATAGGAAGTTCATCAGAGATTTCAGTGGAATTTGTGCACCAATGATGGATACAGTGAAGAAGAAGCACAAGTCTTTTAAATTGACAAAGGAGGCCGAGAGGAGCTTCAATATACTGAAGGAGAAAATAACAGAATGACCAATTCTGATCTTACCAAATTTTGGAAAGACATTTCAAGTGAGATGTGATGCAAGTGGAGTTGCAATTGGAGCAGTTTTGAGCCAGGATAATAGACCGATTGCCTATTTCAGTGAGAAACTGAATGAGACCAAGAGAAAATCCTCCACATATGATAAGGAGTTTTATGCCATAATTCAAGCCTTGAAGAAATGGAGACATTACCTTGTTACACAAGAAATTGTCTTGTATAGCGACAATCAAGCTTTACAATTCATAACTAGACAGGAAAAATTGAATTCGAGGCATGCAAAGTGGATTGAATTTATGCAGAATTTTACTTTTGTCATAAAACATATTGCTGGGAATGCTAACAAAGTTGTTGATGCATTGAGCAAGAGATGTTTGATTCTGCAGGAGTTTCAGGTGAAGACCTTAGGGTTTGAACACCTTAAGGAAATGTACAATGATGATCCAGATTTCAAGGAAGCATACAAAGCATGTGTGAATCCTGTGCTGAGAGACATGAGCTAGTGGACAGAGTATATGATTCAAGAGGGATTGTTGTTCAAGGCAATCAGTTGTGCATACCAAAATGCTCAATGAGGGATAACCTTTTGAAGGAAAAGCATAGTGGGGGATTGGCTGGACATTTCGGCCATGATAAGACATTTGCATAGTTGAGCAGTTCATACTATTGGCCAGGTATGAGAAAATAAGTGATAAAGTTTGTGAACAGATGCATAATCTGCCAACGTGCAAAAGGAAAAAGATAGAACACTAGATTGTATCAACCATTGCCAATACTAGAGAGGCCTTGGGATGCAATAAGCATAGTTTTTCTGTTGGGACTGCCAAGAACGCAAAGAGGATGTGCTTCCATATTTGTGGTGGTGGATAGGTTTTCAAAGATGGCACACTTTATCCCATGCCATAAGACCAATGATGCAACACATGTTGCAAATCTGTTTTTCAAGGAAGTTGTGAGACTTCACAAACTACCCAGGAGCATTGTCTCAGACAGAGACACAAAATTTATTGGTCATTTTTGGAGAACACTGTGGAAGAAGTTGGGGACAGATTTGTGCTTCAGCTCAGCTTATCACCCTTAGACAGATGGGAAGACTGAGGTGGTAAAAAAAAGTTTGGGAAACTTATTGAGGAGTCTGGTCACTGAGCATCATAATCACTGGGATCAAATTATGCCACAAACAAAATTTACATACAATGATTCACCCAAAAAGAGCACCGGAAAGAGCCCATTCCAAATACTGTATGGAATGCAACCCAGGGGAGTATCTGAGTTGAGATACTTGGAATAGAGTGAGATCAGAAGCGTTGGAGTAGAAGATTTTGCTGCAGAACTGCAGAAGCTCCATAACCAGATCAGAGGACAGTTGCAGAGCTCTAACCAAGAGTACAAGCACAAAGTTGATCAACATTGCAAAGAACTTCAATTTGAAGTAGGAGATCAGGTTCTGGCACATCTCAGGAAAGAAAGGTTCCCTAGGGGAACATATAACAAGTTGAATATGAAGAAGATAGTGCCATGTAAGATATTAAGGAAGTTTGGTGCAAACGCCTATGAGATTGAGCTTCCAAATGATGTGGGCATATAACCCATATTCAACGTTTCAGACCTGTACCCTTATAGGGAATATGACTTAGAGAGATCAGAAGTTCAAGAGAAGATTTAGTGGGAGAAACAAGTGCCTAAAGAAAAAAAACCACATATGGAGAAGATCATTGATCAGAGGATTAGGAAGAAGACCAATATGAAGAACCATCTTGAATATCTGGTCAAGTGGAAGGGACACCCAATAGAAGATGCCAGTTGGAAAAATGAAGCTGATATCCAGAATCATGGAAAGTCGGTGCAGGAGCTCATGGAAAAGAGTCCAGAAATTTTTGTCCAGGGGAGTATGATGCAGGAGCATTGTTAGCGAGCACACGTGGTAGGACAACTCAATGTCTGGGGATCATTTCAGAATCTAAAACGCTGGGAGTTACTGTGAATCTTTTGGAGTTGATTGGAAAAACAAAAGAAGATCAAGCGCTTGGAAGCTGATGATCACGAGTGATCTGGGAGTTTCAATCCTATCCTTGAATGTAACCGAACTTAGGTAGCAGTTAGGTTTTCGTTTCGAGTAGACGAGTAGTCGGGGGGAGCTCTAAGGACCCTCTGGGATAAATAGAGGTTTTGTACGCCCAAATGAGGCTGCTGCAAGTTAGTAGGAAAATTCTGAGTTTTTAGTTGTTGTTTGATCATAGTTGTAGCCATTTACTTTTGAATGAATATAACAGAGGAAAATTGATCCAAATGCATAGTGTTGTTACTGTTTGCAATTCCCTGTTATTATTATTTTCATGAATGAATGATTTTTCATTTCGAGTATGTGAAACTGTAAGATGTTAGTATAAGTTTCAATTGTTCTATTCTATAGGTTATGCAAGGAGTGCATACTGAACATAAGGAGTGCGTGTAAGAGAGTCTTTTTCGTCTCGAAGCTCAGAATAGATAGTGTGGAACTTTTGTATGCAGAGTGTGCATACTAAGCGTAAGGAGTGCGCGTAGAGGAAAACTTATTTCAAGTTCGAAAGCTTAGGAGATCGAGTGCAGACTGTGCCAGGAGGGCACCAGAAAGTCTTTTGAAAGACGTAGAAGGGCCGCATCCCTTAGAGACTGAGTAAGTTGAAAACTCAGGGAGAACCAGTGCAAGTTTGCACGCAGAGTGCAAGTGTGCGCTAGGGTGAAGTCAAACTCCATTGACGAAATCTCAGAAGGGATAACACTTTCTAGAAGTGCAAATGAGGTCTAAGAGACAGACTCGTAGGAGGAATAAAGGCCAAGGCCTTTGGATACTTAGAAATTATTCTAAGTCAGAGGAATTCAGAAGCTCAAGAGGGAGAGCAACAATGGTCATTGGACCACCGATTCAGAGGACCAACAAACGTCTGATCAAATCGAGGTGTGTGAGCCTTATCATTTTGCACACACAAGAGAGGGAACTTGCCAAAGTTTCGAAGTACCGAAGTAATTTGGCATCGTCCGATTGTCCGAATTAAATCTCAACCGTTCGATCGTCCGAAGGAAAGCTCAAGCATCAGATCGTCCGAAGTAGGTCTGAACCGTCAGATCTGAAGAACATGTGGCACAAATATGTGGATCCCAGATAAAGACCCGAAGTAAACGTCAATCGTCTGATCTAGAGGGCACGTGGCATAAATCTATGGGCTCCGTGTAAAGACTCGAAGTAAATATCAACCGCCCGATTTGGGAGAATCAAATCTAAATTGTTGGTTTGGAAGAGGCAGATCTTACTCGTCAGTCCAGAAGCATCGTCAAGATCGTAAGATCGACGATCATGCTCGATTGCGGGGCTAGAAAGTGCCCCGACGTTAAATTTTTGAGGGCGGGCCGCAATCAAAACCACGATATCGGTGAAGAGGTACATGGCAATTGGAGGTAAATTGCAGGGAGAAAAGCAGTTGATCCCAAACCAGTCTTGGGTGTGCCCGCAATCATGCGTTTAATCAAGGACCTAGCCCGAGGTCACATGCGACGAGGGGCTAACGAGAAAAGAGCTAGTACCTGAAACCTGAGAGTTCAGTAGTTGCGGAAAGAGGTCGCGGGTGCCATAGAACTTGCACTAGAGGACTGAGAGGACCTGTGTTAATTCGCAAGTGAGACCATTAAGGTCTCAGAGAGCCAATTTGGCTTAGAGTTGAATATCCTTGACAGGGAGGTGACGTAGCCCTTAGGAGAAAAGGGGGGGTTGCATCAGGATGGTATCCTTCCAGTGAGGTAGCAAATAACACCAGACCAAGTGCTTGAACATTGGGATTTATTTGACTCAAAGAATCTAAAATGACAAAACAAACTCGTTTCCAGAGCCTCTTGACACAACTATGACTAAAATCAGCATAAACTTAGGGCCTTCACTTCGGGCTTCAATTTCCTGTTGATTACTGATTCAAAATGATTTAGTTGAAAATAAAAATGGTTATTTACAATGACATGAAGAGACTGAAAAAAATTGCTAAACACGGTAATGTTTGAGAAACCTGCCATTCACAAGACCCCCACCAATAAGATCTCCATTAATCTCTTGCAGCAGATAGGCATTGTTCCCATGGTATGCAACAATCTTGAATGGCTCCAACCAGAGATGATCGAAATTCCCATGCCTCCCTATGTCTTCATTTCTTGTGTCCCACTTTAGTACCAAATCATTCACCTTGAAATCATCTTCTTTGGTGTGTCTGTCGAAAATTCTTTTCATTTTATCGTGGTGCAACTGTGATTTATTGAAGACTTGTTCTCTCATTTGCTGCGCATGGACCAATTGGTTTATTCTCCTTAGAGCATCGATTGGTTCATGTTGGGCCTGAGATATGATCAATTTTATGGTAGTTATTAGGCACTTTTGCCGAATACACATATGTGTTTTTCATGTTTTGGAGAAGCTTTTTGAAGAAATTTGTGTTAAAATGGTATGATCTACACCAGGTATGTATGATTTGTGTTTGATGTCAATATTCAGTATAATTCATCACATTCTATGATTCCAATGATCTAATTCACGTTTTTCTGGTGTTATAGGGCAAAAACGCACCACGTTTTTGCTTTCGGAACTTGATCCAGTACTCCTTCCAGCACTCGATCCGGTACCCGGTCCGACACTCCGTCCAACACCTCTTCTTGCACAAAAACAAAGGGCAATTTGGAGGTTACGGTATTGGCGACTAGTGGGGGGCGAATAAGAGACATGGGTTTTGCTCATGCTTATCCCCTCCAACTACTGAACTATTGACAACTCGATTTTAGAAGTGGTTTGAACCTCATGTGGTCGACCACTTGGTCTGTAAACATTATAAATACCACCATGGTGGTCAGATAATTGTTGAGTAGTAGAAGAAATCGTGTGTTGGAGCCAAAAACGATTTTGGCTTTGTTTTTGCATTTTTCAATTGCCAGAATTGTATAAGACTGCGTTTTTCAAGTTTTAATGGTGAAATCATTTTGTTGAGCTCATGGTGTGCATTTGAGAAGTGACCACGACTTGTTGGGGGGCCCACCAATAGTCTGGTAACTGTTCTATGTGCTATTTATGCATTTCATAGCTTAGATGTCTTTTTATTTCCTGTATATGAACTATTCCTTTATTTCTTTGTTATCTAATTTGTTGTTGTAGTTTAACTATTTTAATTCTCTTTTGCAGGTTAGTATGGAGGCTTTTTGTTAATATGCATTGATTTTATAATTATCAACGAGTTTGCAAACTCATACACTAACCCCGTGTGCCATTAAATGTTATATTGTGTTTTATTTGTGCTTTTTCAAGTTTAAAACAGAGTTTAGAACAGAGTAAGAACAAAGTTTTAGTTTATGTTCTCTTTAACAAGGATTCGGTGGATGGATAGGGTTAGTTTCAGTTTTTATTTGTAGATTGCTTATTCAATTGTTAATTAGATTTTGCTTAACTAGTTGTTGATTAATTTATTCATTAGCTTACTTTGTCATGCTTTAATTTATGTTTTAAGCATTTTCCTTATTACATTTTGAATTGTTAAGATAGAGCTAGTTTAGTTTATCTTATGCAATTTATTGCTTAGATTTAGGTTGCAATTTCAAGTTGTAGTTAATGATTGAATTTAGTATAGTATAAGTTTGCTTATATTAGTATGGAATGCATTTGAATTTMATATATTAGAAAACRGTTTCTTGCTTTCATAGAGTAGAAGATAGCTTTCTTGCTTTCATAGCTTAGGAGATAGTTTTATTGCTGCTGTAGGATAGATAGTGTTTGCTTTGATAGATTAGATAGTTGCTTGCTTATCATAGATTAAGAATTAGTTGGTAGTTCTTCTTGCTTTCAATTAAATAGATTTCCTTTCATGAATTATAAATAGTCTTGAAGTTTTAAGAACATAGTCCACTTGCCTCTTAGGCTAGATAGTTGTTCAATGAGAAGTTTTAATTTGATTGCTTGCAGTAGTTAGTTGTCTATTTGCTTTAGTAGGTTAGTTAGCTGTCTTTGTTTACTTGTCTATTTGCTTTAGTAGGTTAGATAGTTCTCCTTGCTTACTTGTTTATTTGCTTTAATAGGTTAGTTAGTTGTCTTTGCTTGCTTGTTTATTTACTTGCTTTCATAGGGTAGTTACTCATTGAATTTAGGTTGGMAAGTTAAAGTAGTTTGATTTTGTCATTTTCTTATTGTTAGGCTTAATAGTTGATTTTGCTTATTTCTTACTGTTGAACTAGTTTGCTTCAAGTAGGGTTTTTACTTATTTTTTWAGGACTATCCATCGATCCTTGGCCCAAAAGTACTTAGGTTACCTAGTTTAAATTTGCTTAGTAGGGTTTTCTCATTATATAGGTTTGCTTGAGTAGATTAGCCTTAGATAGCTACCTCCCTAGTTAGACTATACTACTACCAACCCTTCTACCTTTGGCATATATTTTGCTACAACTCTAAGTTTACTTACCCCGGGTTGACAATTTAATTGAGGGTTTTTAGTGCATATAGAACACCCATCAGTTCAGTTTCTTTCTCTTGCAACAGTCTCCTCACTGGAAATCCTAATGAGGTAGAAAAAACTGCCTCTGTACCATATACAATCTGAAAAGATGATGCAGAGATAGACTTTTTAGTGGTGATTCTGTCAGCACATAACACATAGATGAGATTTTTGTGCCAAGCTTTCTTGTTTCCATGCAGAAGCTTCTTACTAATCCCGGTCAAGATTTTGTTAGATGATTCAACCAACCCATTACCCTATGGGTAATAAGCTGTGGAATGGCCCAGAGTTATGTTATAGTCACTACATAATTTCTCCATCTTCTTAGATTTGAATTCCGTTGCATTGTTAGTGATGATCTTGACTGGACAACCAAATCTAGACAAGATATTACTCTCTAAAAATTGAATTATGACAGTATCAATAGCTTTCCTTGTGGGGACCACTTCAATCCATTTGGTGAAGTAGTCCATGGCTATCAGTATCCACCTATGTTGAGCTGAGGATGGCAGATGAATTTATCCTATAAAATCAAGGCCCCATTGCATAAATGGTGCTTCAACAAAGATAGGCTTTAAAGGTAGGGGCTGCAACTTTCTTTTCCCATCAAAGATCTGACATTCATGGTAGCTGGAAACTTCCTTGTATACATCAGAAAAAATACTAGGCCAATAGAACCCTTCCCTCTGTATTTTGTGCACAATGGTCTTCGAATAATGATAACCCCCACAGTCACCTTTGTGAAACTCTTTAATAGCCTTTTTCATTTCTTCCTCCAACAAACAATTTAGTAAGATCCCACCTGGATCTTTCCAATACAAAGAATTGTCCAGAATGCAAAACTTTGTTTCTTTCAACTTAAAAAATTTGGCTTTGGTTTTGCTCAATCCGGGAGGAGCTTATAAGTTTCTTAATACGTAAATAACATCAGCATACCAAGGAGAATCAAGGAACTTCTGAGATATCTGTAGGACTGCTTCTTCTTGTGAATTTTGACTATGCCATTAATTTTGCGAGCCCTTGAACCTTAATCAACTTTGTAGGATTGATTTCTAGGTCATACTCCAACATTACCGCTATCCATTTGCCTCTTCTCCCTTCAATATCAGGCTGAGTCAAAATATCCTTTACATAATTGCTAGGCATGTAAGCAATGACATGGGAATGTAAAATATAAGTTTTGAATTCCTTAAGGGCCTTCACCAAGGCACATGCTTGTTTTTCCATGATGTCACACCTTAGTGGGGAGTCTCTCAATGTCCTGCTATAATAAGTTATGGGTTTTTCAAAGTTCTGATCATCTTTTTGCAACAAAACACCAACGATGGTGTGTTTTGAGGTAAAGGAAAACAAGAAAAAATCTTTTGCAAAATTCGGGTTGGCTAACACTAGAGCCTTGGTCAGCACCACTTTAATATCTTCAAACGAATTCATAGCTTCAGGAGTCCATTTTAATTCATTGCTTTTCCTGAGCATATTTGTGATATACTTTATGATCTCAACCAAGTTGGGAATGAACCTCCTCAAGAAATTTACTTTTCCTAGGAAAGATTGTATCTCTTTCTTGCTCATGGGAGTGTTGATCTTCAGAATTGCTTCCACTCTGTTGGGGTCTATTTTTATGCCTTCTCTTGAAATGATGCGTTTAAGTAGCTTTCCTTCTTGCATTCCAAAGTTTGATTTTTTTGGATTTAACGAGATGCCAAACTTTCTACACTTCTGGAAAACATTTCTTAGATGTTTGAGATGTTGATCATCGAAATCTGAAAATATGGTGATATCATCCAAGTAAATCACAATAAACTTATCCTTTTCATCGACAAAGGCTATGTCCATGGCCCATTGGAAAGTCGCTCCAACATTCATAAGCCCAAAAGGAATTTTCACATACATGAACATGCCCCAAGGTATTGTAAAAGTTGTCTTCTCCTGGTCCTCTGGATGCACCATAATCTGGTTGTATCGAGAAAAACCGTCAAGCATTGACATCTTCTAAGCTCCCACCACCTTCTGCAGGATGTAATCCATCTTAGAAAGTAGATATTTGTCTTTGAGATACACCTTGTTTAGATTCTGAAAATCTACACATAATCTTATCTCACCACTTTTCTTCCTGACAGGCACTAGGTTAGCCACTCACTTGGAACTCGAGAACTCTTCTACTGTTTCATTTGATGATCTTTTTATATTATTGTACTAAGTTAGTAACTGAAGAGGATTCTTTTTATCACCCCACCTAGCAAGAAAAAGTGTTTCAAAAGATGCAAAATTAGGGATACTCGTTGATGGAAGAGCTTTGAACCATTTTCAGACCTCATCCGAGAGACTTTGTGAAAACAATCTCGTTTTTGCATCCTCATAGTCTACCTCTTCTAGGTTGACAAAGTCATTAAACCAATCTAAGTGTTTTTGAGTTGAAGCATTCCCTTCAACTTCGTATAATTTAATTCTCTGATTATAATTCTGAGGAAAATCATGTAATTGGGCCGGCAAGGCGAGAGGGGAGAACCTGGCGGCCATGACTCTAGGAGGAATTTGAACTGGCTAAATAGTCTTAGTGGGAATTACAACGGCTTGAGGGGGGTTGGTTGGTATCAAAGATTGGAACTTTTTCTCATCGAAGATGATTTCATTCAAATAAGATTCTGATTTGGACCGGAATAAGGTTTGTTCAAATAATAAATCGAAGTCAAGGTTGTCAATGCTTTTTACCCCGTCTTTACGTAAAGATAGGTTCCTATTCAGGTAACATACTGGGTCCGTTATCCTTTACTTTCTTTTCTGTAGAAGTTTTTTAGGATCAGACACAGATGGTGCAGGCTTTGGATCAAGGTTTGCTCTAGTGTAAACTTTCTTAGGAGACATGATTTATGATTCAGACTACTTTACGCTATTGATCTTATTCAATGAAGTCGTGAGGGTAAGATAAGTTTCAGCCAATATAGGTATCTAATTCACTGTTACCCTCAAGAATCAAATCTACAACTTTAGTCATTTTTTCCGAGGGAATGTTTTCAAATCCGTCCCCGGTAATGGTGCCAAAATCTTAGCACTTGGTAAATTGTTGGGATGAAGAGAGCGATCTACCAAGGTAACCTACAAACGAACTTTAAGACTAGAAACTACCCTTTCCAATCTAGAGAGGGCTGTCTTTGAGACCTAGTCTCTGATAGATAATAAATTTGGATTGACGAGTAGATTTAGATGCTTGAGAAAGTTTTTTCTAGTTTCGTTGGCAAGGAAATATAGTACTTTTGGGCTACAGAGTCAACCCCCTAAAAACAAGAGAAATCAATGACTGGTAAGGGATTCTTTGAGAGGATAAAGGCTAAATAGGAAATGGTCTTTCAGTTTCAATATCGTTGTGTATGGCGAAAGAAAGGAGAAACATAGAGCAAATCAGAGCACCATAAAAGATGAATTCTGACTTAACTTAGAAGAAACGACAGAGTTTAAATGGTTGAGTCTAAACCACCACGAGATGAAATTTAAACCCTTTAAATATTTCCAATTTAAGCAAACGAAAATAACATGAATTTGCAGGAAACATGAACTACATACAAAGATACGATCACAATACATCAAACCACCACCATTGGAATATTTTCATCAAAAGATTTAGGACCTTTGCATTATATTTCCATCAGATTCAGAATATTTCATTCAAGAGTGCCTTGTCTACACTACTTTTCCAACCCGACTTACATAAAAAAGATACAGTATATAGAAAACTAACGCCCACCTAGGCTGCTATGTTCAAACTACTTCCTCTAGAATCTTGGATTAGGTTACTCTTCCTCTGGACAACCTTTTCAACAAAAATTACTAAAAATAGAAACCTGACTGCGCCCAATCATAACATAACCGACATATTTATTTCAATCATTTGGTCATGAGTAAGATTCAGCCATTTGGTTGTGATAAATCAACGTTTTCTTCCAAGGGGTGTCCGAGTAATCACTCGTACTGTTGGAAACTCTATCACATTTGTATAACAGACTCTAGTTGCTGCTGCGCGATCATTGGCTAAACAATGCACGTGGCGAGTTTGCGTAGCGGATATCCATTTGTGGTTGCCCGTGAAACTCCAAGTGGCAACAACAATTGGGGACCATGCATCTTTTTCAAAACTGGGATGTGTTTCGTTAATACCTGTCTTCTCATTAGGTAAGCTTACAACGTTTGCGCAACTAATATTCACTGCGCAGGTGTTGCGTCAGACTTCTTGTTAACGTAAGAAAGCATGCTAGGTACAAAGAAAGATTCCATGCAACGACCCAAAAAGAAAAAAATGGGGCTCTCTTACTCATGCCTCCATCGTCGTCTGCAACTTTAAATCTCTTATTGTTTTTCTTAAAGACTAGTTATGTTTGCTCAAACTCTTCACTTGTCTCAACAAAACCGTGTTTCTTTTCAGTTTTGATATCAGAGCTGAGTTGAAAGAAGCAAAAATATTTCAGCAAGTCAGAAAGTTGGGACAATAGTCACTTCACTGGACAGATTATTGAATTTTTCATTTTCAACATAAATGGATCAATGGCTGCAAGTTTGAGAGTTGAGGACAGACTTAATGGGGCAAAAAACTTTGGTGCTTGGAAGGAGAGGATGATCTTGTTGTTGCAAGAAAATGAGTTGTGGGACATTGTGGAAAATACAACACATCCTATTTCCTCCAAAAATCCTTGATATATGTGAGCCCCAAAACCGGCTTCCCGATCATTACGATCAATGGAGGTATGCCATTCGTCCTTATAATTTGAGAAATAAATGTTTCGAAGATGATAGGTGGATTGTTCATGCCATTTGCACTTCATACAAAATGGACAGTTGTAACTTCAAAACCTCATAACGAGAATAAATGTAATAATAATAATAATAATCTATTTTTAAGGTCACGGCCAAGCCAACACACCAAATTGGTGTATGAGACCCCCTTGTTTGTGGGACAAGGGATCCTCCTCCGCCCAGTGATTTGACTAGTAAAGTCTATGAAGGTATACATACCCTACCCCCCTCTGGATTTGAACCTGTGACCTCTTAAGAAGAAACACATGTTCTTAACACATGTAATGTTATTCATTAGGAGGAGCCATCTTCAACATAATTCAAATCTTACCCCCGCTATATCCATTATTTCCACAAAGAGAAATAATCATCGATTTTTTACTATACTTATATGCATGTTATAAGCCAATACACATGGTGATATATTTCCTTCTTTACTTTTGATGTGGCATGGAGTAATGACAAAAATATTAACCTCAAAACATGGTAGAGACCTTTTATGTCATAAAAAGTGAAAGATGTAATATATCTTAAGAAAATGAGAATGGTTGGGTATAATGTATATGGAGCACACGTAAGGGTTTCAGGACATAAGGCAAATTAATCCAAAAGGTGAAGATCCTTTATTAGTCCCTGCCCTTAAGGCTGCCGGGACTATTAGTAATCGTTTTTCCATTATCTTATCGATCTTTGAAGGCATATCCACTATTTTAACCAAACTTTTAATAAAATCATACTATTTTTAAGCGTACATCTTATTTTTAGACCTAAGATTTTAGTTCGAGGCTTTATTTGGCCTCATATCGAGGCGAGGATAAAATATTTGGTTTGAAACTTATGAAATCGAGGTTGCATTATGGTGTACATCATTTGAGGTGAATTAATGCTAGCTTTGAGGCTAACATTAATTCATAGATATTTAATGTTTAAAATGTTTATGTATGGTATCCTAAGTAATTCCAATATACTTTACGCTGTTGTGTCCAAAGGCTCGCTGTAGATGAGCGTTGTGTCGCTGAGCATTTTCCAGCTGTAGGATGGCTGTAGATGATCGTTGTGTACCTGAGCATTTTCCAGCTGCAGGCTGCATGCAAGTCCAGAGAGCATAAGGTTTGATTATTACGCATTTTCATTACGACTATACTACCCTGCCCCTGGAGAGAAGAGAAGGATGAAGTAGTACTCCAAAGATTCACAACTCATCTCTCGTGATAAGAGGGACTCTGGCTCTTCCTCGAGCACAGATACATGGGCAAAGACAAAGAAAGAGGCAGTTGAAGCACCTCTTGAAGAATAAGATCCAGTAATTTCAACTTTATATGCAGAATAAGCACCAATTTTAGGAGTAGCAGTTTACCCGGGACTGGTTCTTTGATGAATGGCATTGGAACAACGAAGAATGCTGGTGCCCTTCCTACAAAACACATCCTGATAGAGAAACACATCCTGCAACTATCTTGTCTGATAGTTGCAACTATCCAGAAACGAAGAATTGCAACTATCTTGTCTGATAGAGAAACACATCCTGCGCTTCAACATTCTAAACGCCATGGAGCCTGTCAAAGATGGAGCTGCTTGTCAAAGTATGCAAAAAAACAACTCATCTAGAAGAATTGTTAGCTTACAAGTACACAAAACTAAAAAAAGTGGTAAATTACCTTGCTAGGCGGCCAACTCTTGCTTCCTCAATTCATTCTGTTGGAGTGTTGTTGCTTCCTCGCTTCATTCTCTTAGAGTGTTGTAAAGACAAATAGATCACTTAACAACTTTTTTTCTTGTGATTTCTCTCTGTACATTTTTTCCTTTGGATCTTGCAACCAGAGCACGAAAACACCTCTTGTTTCCAGCCGGATTTTTTTCTCATCTGCACAACAATTCCACACAAAATCAAATCTATTCATAAAGTCACCTCTCTACTACGTCTTCGTGTCCTGGTAGGTTTGTTGGGTTAGTGTCCTGGTAACTTTGTTTTAGTGTTCGTGTCCTGGTATGCCCATGCTACGATGATTCAATCCAAAAGCACCCGAAAAAACTCTATTTGTCCTGATATTTCAAAATCCATTTGTCCTTAGATTTTGACACAAACTCCATTTGTCCTTAGATTTCGCTGCGTCATCTGTGCCTAGTTGGATTTATTCCCGTGTCATCTCGGCCAACTGGAACAAGTAGGAACAATTAAAGATGTTCTCTATATACAATACATACTGGTGCTTTCTCTGCTGCTGGTGCTATTGCATAAACTTATGGATCGACTGAATCAACCGTATCAACCTATAGCTCTAGATCTATAGGTTTTGTATATTGCTCATTAACTGGATATCTATATGCTTCCTCTGCCACTGCCTTCGTTACTGCTTCTGTCTTTGATACGAGTCTATATCTGCTGTAGGCTATGGCTGGTATTGAATCAACAAAGGCGAATGATTCAACTTCTTCACTTGGACCAGCTGTCTCTGCTCCTTCCTTTGATGCTTATAGATCTACTACTGGTGTATCTGGCTCACAATCTGGATGTCTTTTTGGATATGGAACCTAGCGACGTGAAGCTGCTACTGATGGATTTGGATCTATATCTTTATCGACTGGATCAACTAGGTAAACTACTTATGATGTCTCTATATACGATGCTATTGGCGCTACTCCTAAATTCTTTGAGCAATAACTTATTTTCAATCAACAACTTGGTTCTTTTTTGTCTTGAATGTCTAATGAGGAATGAATCCATGCAACAATGGATCAATTCTTTGGTGGAATGAATAATTTCATACCAATGGCTCATCTCGATTTGGTGACGTATATAATTTCTCCCGGTCACGCTATCTTAACCAGATACACTCCACAATCATGTTGATTTCTTGACAGCTCCAACCGCACTGATCTTCACTGGGCACACCATGTAAATCTCCAATGATCAATATTCTTGAAATATCCTTTGGGTACAAAACTAACTTAGGGTTTCTATCCATATCAGTGTCATTTCTCCAATGATCATTATTCTTGAAATATCCTTTGGGTACAAAACTAACTTAGGGTTTCTATCCATATCAGTGTCATTTTCATTAGAGTAGGTGGTATCCCTTGTTACTGGGTCTCCCTCACGAAGGGATGGATCTCGAACAAACTATGTTATAGCTTCTCATGGATCTCGCCTTACGAATCTCATAAGGACAGTATTTATCTCTACAAACCAAGCTATATATACCATATACGAGCTAATTCTCTTTAGAAACAAATTAGAAACAAGAGAGAAGAAAGCAATAAAATCAAGCAATAAGCAAGTAAGAAAGCCAGAAGAAAGCCAAGTAACCAAGCTAAGAACACAGACAACAGGCTAAAAAATCTAGTAGTCGCCTTCACTGAGAGGATCCAGGGACCTTGGAGCCTTGAGGAGGACATGGTGCTCCACAACCTGGTGGAAAAATACAAGCCACAAAACTGGTCTCAGATAGGCAAGGGGATTGTTTTCCAAAACAACGGAGGAAGGAGAAACATATTTTGGACCGAAAACGAAAAATTCATCATACTCCACGTACTCTTCATCTAATCGCCAAGTACTCCATCATCCTTTGATAGAAGTCCATTTGTGTTGAATGCATGGTAGTGTTGCTGAGAATTGTTTCTTATAACTACGAGTGGCATTGTGATCCAATCCCAATGCATATGGATTTACTGCTTTTTTTGCTCTATGGTTTTAAATAGTTGTTGCTTCGGTCATCAGGATTGAAAGAGCAAGGATTTGCCACAGTAAAACTCTACTTTGTAAACAAGAAAAACTCCGTCTGAATTTGACGTTGTAGCTAATGAAATGTTGTCGACTTACCTGTTGTACTTACCTGTTGACGTGGATAAACATGATTTTATTTGGTGACATGGATGCTTTCACGTGAGAATGACTGGTACAGGTTTCAAGCTTCCATATTCTCGCTAATATATTTTGGTTAAGCTATTCCAGCATCTACATGCTTCAACAACAGTCAATACCTCGCAATCTTGGAAATAGATTTACTCTGCCACAATGGGCAGGGACTTGCTGCCCTTTGCAGCTCCACTTGTTTAAATAATAATAATAAAGGTGTTAAATGAAAAGAAACATGGGTGACATAATGATATATTCGTTTTTGGAAAGGCATGAATAATGTTAATGTTAAAGTTAAGGCATAATATTTATGAGGTAATGTGGTAATTAGAAAAAAGAGGCAGAAGACATGAGGTGTGATATATAAAGGTGCAACATATGTCATGGCAATGTTCAAAATATGATGGGATGAGCATGTCGAGAGCCCCCACAAAAAGATAAGTCATATGAGTGATAGGTTAAAACCACAATAATGTCATTGAGTGCATTGCACCAACCTTAATGAGATTGCGCAAGATTTTGCGTAAGTACTGAAAATTGAGGGGAAGTCTGGCAATGCTTTGCCGGCTAAGTATTGTTGACCGAAATCGTCGTCAACATGGAACAATTACATTGGCGGCCTGCTTAACGAGCTTACACCCTGGTGCAAGTTTCCTCACGACAAAACCATGGGTTACCCTCCAAGGAGTTCGAGTGAGTTTGACCAACTTCCGTCTCAGGTACAATAAATATTTCCCCTTTGTTGTCAACTTGTGTATAAACCTTAAAGATAAAAGCCACTAAGGTCACCACTTACAACAACAAAAGTTTGGGGAAGCAATCGATAATCAGGAATACACGCAAGGGAAGGTTAATTAAGACATAAAATCCCCTTGAGAGTTTCCTCTCGAGTGATCCCCAAGTGTCTTTCTACACCGTTTGCAATACATGCAGACCACACCACCAAGACCAACAAAGCAAGGTTAATTACTCTGCTGGCCCCAATGTGACCTCATGATTGACGCTTGTGTGAGAAGGGTTGCCCAGACAGTGATGTGGAAAATTGATTTCTCTCCCTATCTCAGGATTCTAAGTTTGTTTTGTAGCTTTGGAGAGTTAAACTCAACACCTATTCCAAAGCCCTACAATTAATCTAGTGTTGGTTTGCTACCAATCAAAAAATCTCTAATAAATTTTATTAGCATGGATTTTACGACTGTTTTTTACTCAAGAGGAAAATGGCGTGGACAAGATGATATTTTGACCGACTCGAAATGATGCAAAGAGATGAAAATGCAATATTTCACTTCAATGAAAGCTATATTATGAGAGGGAGAAAACTTTTATATTCTCGAATTCATAATGTCCCAAATTTTCATAAATATCAAGAAATTTAATACTCAAAACAACTAAAAATGCCCTCTAACTAATGCAGTGCAAGAATAAAAAACTTATGTTTTCAAAGATAAAGCTAAATAGAAAAACAACAAATTTCTTTAAAAGCAAAAGTAATCTAGGGCAATGTGTAAATTTTTAGTTTTGGAAAATAAAGTATTCAATAAAAAGAAAAACTCTCTTTTCACCAAATAGTCCAAAAATAAGCACTTTGGTAACAACAATCAAAAGCTAGACTGAAAGACACTCAAAGACAAAGCTAAGAGATTATACCTCTTTTAGAAGTAAGAAAAAATTGCCAAAACAAAGCTAGCAATCATGGAAAAAAATTCAATAATGAAATAATGGTTAAAATCAAACTTTAAAACTGTCAAGAAGACTGTTAAGAAAGCTTAAAATTCACAGCAAGACTCGGATCTTAAATTTGGGAATGAAAGGGTAAATAAAACTTGTTTTTTCAAACAGTGTCGCAGACTACTGTGTAACACAGTGCGGCAATAGAGAGTGTTGCAGGCTAAATACTAGTACAGTGCGACAATGTCACTCTATGTCTCAAATGGAGAGTGCGACAGTCAATACAAACTTAAAAAACCAAAAAATATGAAAAGTTTCCACTGAATTTCAAGGTCTAATGATCAAACAGTATCAGGCAATGACTCATAGAGATAAAACAAAGTAAGGAAGAAAGACCAAGAGAACAAATCCAGAGGATTGGTTCCCCAGTGGAGTTGACAATTTTGTTGTCAGAAAAATTAGTCCATGTGGACACAGACCAATCTCCCTAGCTTGGGAACCCAAAGCTAGAACAAAACAACTCAGAACATATTACTTTCATTATATTCATATAGTTGAAATATTGATAAGTAAGGACTCATACCTCATTACCGATGGTTGTCCTCGCCAATTGTAGCTCCTAGCTTGATTCAAAGGATTTTGAATGGAAACCTGCATAAGAAAACAAGCTAACCAATGAAAGCAACAATAGTACGACAAATCTATACAAATGACCAAGGAGAAATGTAATAACGATAAATTACAATGAAAAATATTAATAGGAAAGAAAACATGCTACTGCATTAATAATAATGGAAGAGTTACAACTAGTGCCTTGGTGTTGTGAGGCTCTTTCCAATGGTTCATTGTTCCAATACCCACATTGCTTCCATGAGTTCCATCACCATCAACTGAATACTTTGACACAAGAATCTCTCAAGGCCAAAGAACAATCTTCTAATTACAAATCACGAGTTAAATCTATTAACCATTATCCACTACTAGTTATTCTCCATTAGCTATTAACCTTTTTCTCATGAGAGAAGTCTCTTTTTATAGATTGAAGAGGAGGTTAGGATGAGAGGTTACGATCTCCCCAAATCAGGAGTACGGGTGAGATCCAAATTGTTAAGCCCTAAATAGTGGCTCATTACCCCTTAATTGGGGCATATTACATTAGTAATGTTATTTTATTTATGTCGGTTTTATTCCATTAGTTGTAATTATACCTCATAGTCTCCAATATATACCAAGGAGACATTTTCATTTTGAATCATCTTGTAATTGTACATTTATGTGGGCATAAAGAGGTTGCCCCCTCGAAGAGGCTTATTATCTGAATTTGTCTCTTTTTCAAGGTGTTGAGTACTTATTCTGAGGTTTTTCTATGCTATACTGATATTTGGTTCTTAACATATGGTATCAGAGCTCAAGGTCTTGGGGTTTCGCTGCTACATCTGAGACACCGTGGAATTTTCACTGTAACTTTTTTTCTACAACGTTTCAGAAGGAAAGACTTGGATGATATTTAGTAGACATATCAAGGTACGTTGGGTTAAAATTTCAGCTCCTGAGGCCTTATACTTTCGGAGATACAACCTATGTAAGATAGGGTTCTGGAATCATCCTGAACTGAGTCATTGCAGAATTTTCGCTATAAACAATTTTCTCTAACGTTTTAGACCTTGAACTCCGGAGGATATTCACAGAAATTAGTAAGATACCCGTGGTAAAACATTGAGCTTCTGGGTCATCTTGCATTTGTATATACACCCTGTGGAAGATAGGGTATCGGACTAGTCCTATTGACTAGTATCAATAATGTGTTCCAGGTAAAACTATCATAACTTCTTCGTGGAGTATCCAAATTGAGTGAGATCAGTTGCATTGGATAGTGGACAATCTGTTGTATTGTGGGTACGAGTTTTAGAATTTTGTATCAATTATTTTGTGCGGGGCACGCTATACAAGTGAGATCTCCTAGAAAGGCCAAAAATCATCAAATTGTGGGGAAGTTACCATAAATTCTGTTAAGAACCAAACATCAATATAGCAGAAAAAAACCTTAGGAAAAGTACTCAACGCCTTGAAAAAGAGATAATTTCAGATAATGAGCCTCTTTGAGGGGGCAACCTCCTTTTACCCCACTTAAATGTTCAAGTACAAGATGATTCAAAATGAAAATGTCTCCTTGGTATATATAGGAGACT